>QOCX01004873.1:0-13843 GCA_005959815.1 Sarcophaga bullata | reverse complement strand
ACATACGCATTCGAAAAGCAATTCCAAATTTTGTAGATTTCATTTCAACCAATTACAAAACAAATTTTGATTAATCAAGAAAGATTGGTGGAACGATGTGAGGGGTCTACGAAAAACTAGTCGGTCTCTATCTACCCTTCAGAGACGACTGGGGAGACTGTTACTTTTACTTTTTGACTTATGGTTCTAAGGTATTATCTGCTCTGCAAATATATAAATTTCTTTGAGATCTTTTAGCTATCAAACTATTGTTCTGTCTTGCAAGAGCAAAATCAAAACAATAAAATCAGTCTAGTAGCGTTAAAAGTTTTCTAAAATCCATAGATACCTTCATTTAACCGATTAGCTTTGCCGGTTTAGATCCAAAACATTCAATATTTAGTGGTAGTAAAATAAACAATCGAATCGCCATATACGTTACAGGTCTTTGACGATAAATGTAAAAACATAAGCCAGTTGGCTTGCTAGAAATCAATAGAATTACTAGGATACGTTGTGCTGCTATAACCGCCAATCACATGAACGGAAAAACTGATGCAAACAATAGCCCCGATTGAAAGTTAGTAGAGAGTACTTAGAATTGTTAATATTAGCTTGGAATCATTTGCTACGCAAGTATTGTCTTTAAAATGATAACCAAGTTATTGTGGTCGCCGTAGTCTAGTAGGTAGTGTGTTGGCTTATTAGACGAAAGGCCAGGGTTCGAATACCCGGTCAGTCATCAAAAACGAAATATGAAAAAATATTTCTTCGGCGACTTCCTCTCAGCAGGTTTCTGGCAAAAACTCTGAGAGTAAATAAAAATTGCCATGAAAAGCTTCTCAAAAAAATCTGTCGTTCGGAGTCGACTTTAAACTGTAGGTCCCGTCACTCATGTATAAAATTAACACACACAACATAAGTAGTGTGAGAAGCTAGGCCGTAATCCTGACTGAAGGGTTGTAATGGCCAATTATGTATGTATGTAAGTTATTGGAAAAGAAAGAAAAATGACTCATGATGTTGGACTTACTATGCTTAGTAAATATCAAATCAAAATATCAAAATTTTATTCCTATATGACTTAAAAAATGCAAATCAAATCGTCATAATTTTTAAATATATTCGCTTTATGATGATTTATACGAATTCAAATTCCTTCGATTCGATTTTTTCCTTTCCCATACAGTAAAACAACACTTAAGTAGTTCCATGAATGTACACAATAAATTCACATAAAGTCTTATAAATTATCTCCAAGTTATAGAACTTGAGATCATTTGGTTACCTATAAAAAAAAACATTAAAAATAAACAAAAAACAACCAGTGGCAAATTATTATTATTTTAATTTAAATTTATTGAAAAGAATTGGTTCTTACGTTGACTATCAAATGAGAATAGCCTCGTAGAAAAATAGTAAAAATATAGGCTTTAATGTAGGCATACTAAACCGTTCAGGATTTGTGGTTTTACTGTCATACGAGTTTTCGATTGCAAAGCAGGTCTGGGTCCTCTTTGGTAGAAAAACGTCTGTTTAGACCAGCAATTTTAAAGCCAAGCTTCGTCTACTTCTCGGTAAGGTGGTCGAGATGACAACTGATTACTGTATGGCTGGGAATTCTTCTATAGGGAAAGTTTGGTGAACTGCTATTTCTGGCCTTGTAGGAGGCCCAGTAGTCTACAGAGTTCTAACCTAGCAGGGTGTTAAATTTGTGGATTTTTTAAAAATTATAATCAAAATGATGAATAAGGAATAACATGGTCATAAAAATATTGCTACACTTTCCTTCTCACATCCTGTAACTAATTTTCTAGTGTTCCAACACAGTGTACTACATCCATTGCCTGTAACCATCCCATTAGTATTGCTCTCAGTTGAAAAAAAAATGATTGAGCTCACTTGCTTCACAGTGGAATCAACGTGCATCACAGTGCAATCAGTTTTATGCTTATGATAAGGATAACTGCTTGATCATCGTGCCTAACCTAACTTTCATAAGTTTTATGTTTTGCACTGTTTATCAGTTACTTACATGGAGATTTATGAAATAATAAAATTCATTTAAATCTCTGCTTGTGATAATGACATTTCATAATGGCAATAGTGGTATGCTATAGGAACAGCAGTAATCTTAACTAAATTATAAACACCACTCGTCATTCACTCACTCACTTATGCAGTCACGTCTTGTCAGTCTTTATTATAAATTTCTTCTTCTTGTTCTTTTGAATTATGACTTATTTAATGTTCACGTGTCTGTCTGCGTGAATGTATCGCCATTTATTCCAATGCAAAAAAGAAAAAAAAATGCCCAGCATTCATCCATTTATTCGCATCTTATGCAGTACCAACTAGAGTAGGCATGATGATGGCGATGATACAATAAATAATATTTCATATAAAAAGTTTACAAAAGAATGTAGAAAATTTTAAGTTCATCTTGTAGAAATAATATTCAAGATAGAAAGAGAGGCAAAAAGTGGAAAAAAAGAAAGAAAGAAAGAAAGATATTCACACTTAATACCAGATGTAGATAAGCTTTTTATTTGTCTGAGTCCATGCCTTAGATTAGATCTCTGTTAATATTAATTGTAACTATGCTGCTGCTGTTGTTGTTATTGTTGTTGTTGCCAGTCATATGTGCATAAAAAAAATATTTGAAATATTTCAACATTTTTTTTTTTGCATTCATAAAATTCATATTCACATTCACGCACATTCCAAACATACTGACTGATATACGAGTATGTACATAGCCCTTAACGATTGCAAATTTGTTTAATTAAAATATTTACCCAATTTCCAATGTTCATTTCCATTATGATTGTGGTGTGATTATGGTTGATGGTTGATGGTGGTGTGGTTTTTATTCATCACAAATAATATTAAAAAAAAAAAAAAAAATATTAAAAACGTTCCAATTGCAATCGTTATCTGTGTCTGCATGACTATGTGTGGATTTGGATTTGTTTTTTTTAAGGTTTATTTTGGTTTTTGTCGTTTTTTTCTTTGTATTGTTGTTTAAATCTAAAGAAATCATTCCACAACGTTGGTGCCCAACATGCAGACTTTAAGTCGTCACTTGCGACGTTTTTTTTTTATTTTTTTTTGTTTTTTTTTCTCTTGTCTTGTCTTCTTTTCATTATTATTTCATTTTATTATAATTTGCTAACAGTTCCTATACGGTAATGTTGTCAGTAGTGGGAAAGTATCCCACATAGTATTGTTAATGAGTTAATATGGCACTCTATAAAATTCTTCTCTTTAGTACTACTGAGAAACACTGTTCTGGGTAGTTTTAGTACTACTGAGGAACACTCTTCTAGGTAGTTTTAGTACTACTGAGGAACACTGTTCTAGGTAGTGGCTTTATAGCCTGTTTCTGTAAGTGGAAAAACGTGGAACGAACCCTTGTTTATATGGAAAACACAAACAAAAATAAGTGTTATTTTCATGTTAACAGACGTTCGACTGAAGACGTCAGTCTTTCAGAAACTGGTAACGTATTTTAGTGAAGCTGTTTTTAACTCCACTCAATCCTTTCAATTTTCGCCGTTTCTTTTTAGTGTGATAAAGTGATAGTGATAAAAAACTTTTAGGATTGGTTGAGTCACAATTGTTGGGTTATTTTTGTACATTTGATTAGTTACTAAAAAATTAGCACCAGACAGACATTTGCTCAATGCTGGTAAATTTTCTTGTTCAGGCAAGAAGTTGAACGAGTTTTTGATTGCAAAGCACAGTCTTAGAGCTAAGCCTCCTCTACAACCTGGTAAGGTAGGCGAGATGGCAATTGATTACTGTATGGCAGACCTGGGTCCTCTTCGTTAAAAAAAGAACTGCATAGACCCCCATTCTTAAAGCCAAGATTCCTTTAAATCCTGGTAAGGTTGCCGATATGACAATTGATTACTCTATGGCTGAGAGTTTTTCTGTAGAAGTATGATGGACTACTATCATCTGGCCTTGTAGGAGCCCCAATAGTCTACCAAGTACTAATTTAAAAGAGCATTAAAATCATAAATTTAAAAATTTATAATAAAAGTTATGACAGTTATAGCAATTGAGAGCAAAAATTAGTGAGCAGATCACTATTTTGATTCTTTATCTCAATATCGTCTTCTGGAACATTGATCCTTGGCTCTTGGTATATGCCCTTTACACTATGACTCGGATATCAAAAACAATTAGAGGTAAAATCTTGACATATAATCAAAATTAACATGCTTTCGTCTGTATGATTATAGGGATTTGGTTTCATTATAATAAGCATATTTGGCACTATCATTAATGAATGTTCATTGCTTGTAGCCAAAATGAAGCTGTTTCAGAAGCTGGTAGACGATGAATACCAAGGAAATAATAATTGAATACATGCCTAACTATTACCTGACAACTAGACTTCAGTAAGACATAAATTTCACACTTTACGCTTGTCGGTTGGCATTACTTCCCACTAATTGAACTCATGTTTGTATGAATCAATATGTAGTTTTATATTGTTTTTATTTTCACTCTTATTATATATCCGTCCGTCCGTCTGTCTATCTGTCTCTGCTTATTTGTCTCATGTGTCTGTCTATATGTATGCATCCATGAGTGTGTCAGTTTTTTTTTACTTTTTTTCATTGTTTTTTGCTGGGTTTTCTTCCCATATTGTCGTCAATTACTCTACAAATCAGCTCAAGACATTAGACGCGTCTTATGTTGAGTACTTAAGTAATCGTTGGTAATTGTGCGGGTGGAATGCCGTTATGAGCATGTAAAAACCCCGCAACACATACTGATTTCATAGATATTTTTATAATATGCTTTAAGTAAATGGCCGGGGCATACCTACCAACCAGTAAAAAGAAATGAAGGCCTAAACATGAAAAAAAAAACGAAAATAACGGAAAAAAAAATAAAAATACCAACCAAACCAATTACATGCAGCAATTATTTTATATGCTATTCAAATTGAAATTTAGTCTACAACTATTATTTATGTTTGTCGGTTTGTCGGTTTGTCGGTTTGTCGGTTTGTCTGTCCGTTCTGTTTATGTCGTTATGTGTCTTAAGATATTAAATACTNNNTTGTAACACTTTTCTGTTGGAATTTATTTTGTTTTTAATCACGAATTACACTTTCAAAGACGTCTTATACGACGACGACTTTGTTGACTTTTAAGGCCTTTTATTAAAAGAAAGCAAGAAACAAAAAAAAATTAAAAAGAAGAAGAAGCAATCATTATATAAAAGATCAGAAGAGTGTTTGTTGTTTACTGGCTTGCCTACCCCTGGTGGAAATGGAAAGCTTCTTCATTTCTGTTTTCCTGCACTCTTCTCTTTACCCTTGGGCTAATTTTTTTCTTGCTTGTTTTTTTCTTCTTTTCATTTGTAGTTTTTCTTACTTAATTCAAAAGAAAAATTGTCATTTTGTTTGTTTGGTTGTTTTTTTTTTTGTTTGTTTGTCATCTCTTATATTTTATTTATGGCTTTTATGACTTCCAAGATTTACTTTTATGATTTCGAATTTTTTCTTTTCATTTTCTTTTTCATGTAGACATTTTATTATTATTTAACTAGACATCCAGACGCTTTTTTCCTCTGGTACTTGCATGCTGGCATTAAGTAAAACAAGACTCCTTAGCAAGAGAGAGAATAAAAGTGAATTGCATTCTTGTGTCTGCTTTAATATTGCCTTTCGATTTGTCTGAATATTGTGTATGATTATTTGAAATGTTTGTTTTGAGTCATAATTTTAGGGACTTTAAGGATTATTGTAAAGTAATAATTTCGATAGAATGAGTATGAGAGCAACAGATGGTAATTCACTAGATTATCTCATTGTAATGTCGCACTGTTTAGACTTTACTTTTCTATGCATCACTCAATTTCAATGCCTATAAAGTAATATCCTCAGATACATAGTACACACTTATTCAATACTCTAAGCTCTTCTTATCACTAATTTCTGTAAAACCTTCTCTGTCGACATTATTGCATTTATCTCCTCACTGACTGAGAAAATTGTAAATCCTTATCCTTTCATAAAAATCTTCACTTTATGACACAATTCTAGTGTTTTTCAGCATCAATCATAAACAACACAAAATAAACAGGTGCATTATTTTACCGTAAAATCAGTTAATTGGTTTACCTCAGTTTCTGAGGAGGGTGTTTCAAAGCCCTTCTTACTTATGGGTATACCATCTTATGTCAATATCTCATGACAAGTTGGATGCTTGTGAGTTTAGAGTGATTCTTCACCAGATAAGCATTTATTTAACTAATCAGCATTGCCATTGACGCTAGATTCTAAGATTCGAATCAAAACTTCATTAAAACACAACTACCCAATAAATTCAAAATAATTTGTGCTCATTGTTGATGTTGTCCTGTCTGATTGGAGCAGGTGGTTTCCTAGTTGAATTATGAAAATTTCTTCACCCGGGTTGGTATTACAATTAGTCGAACCTTTAGATTTTAACGTCTATGATTATTCTTGGACAGATAAAAATACTTTAATTGTGTTGTTTGAACTAACGTTAGGTAAACATATCTACGCCAAGAGGAAATTAGAAAAAAAGGATATCGCTGGAACTTATAAATTTTTTAACAGGTTACATGGCAATATAATAGACTATAGAGACAGAAAATCGGTGATGTATGTAAGAAATTCGTTGCAGATAATGCATCGATTGTACAACCTATTTTTGGTTATCAAAAGCAATTTTCCACATTCAACTAAAGACGTGATATAAGTTCCTAAAGCACTAGGACAGTCATAATCGATACATTAGGCCTGATATTGTCCAGAACAACAAATAGACAGCAACTATTTGCTGATTGTCAATTCTTGTTTTGTGCTAGTTCGCTACGATGTGGTCATGAGCAAATTAAATGGGTGCTTAACAATACATCGAACTTCTTTCGGTTAGTTTTCATTATCCCTCTTGGTAGCATATGGCTCTTAACGTTTTTTTTTTGCCTTCATATTTCACATAATTTACTATTTCATCGACATTAGGTCCAATTGGCGTCATGTACCTCTGCCTTTAAATTTACTGGAACTAAATCGACGACACATTGTGTTATCAGGACCTTGGCATGATTTTCAAATATGGGTCCACCTTTGTCCAAGCAAAACTTAAATGTTGTGTATTTTCTTCTTGATAAATTTAATTTTTATAATTTAAACCGAATCAAAAGAAAAAATTTTGTATTTTTATCTCTGCGTTACTCATACTCATGAGTATGAGCATTTCGCCTCGAATTATGCAATATTTTTCAATGAAATTCTAATTTTATTAAAGTTCTAGATTTATTTTTATAGCCAAGTTTAAAGACTTAAATTTACACTTTAATTATTACATGCGGAAATTAATATCACACACACACACACATGTATACAAAGAAAATTCTATTTATTTCACTCGCTTATACATGTTTGTGCGTTGTTAGTGGGTGAAAGCTTTACATTTTATTCTCATTTATGCTTTCTATATACTTACTGTGTTAGCTTTTATATCCTTGTTTTATTCAGAATTCTGTTCTCTTTACTATGAATTGCCTATAAAATCTTTTTGTTGTTCTCTTTCGCTCTCAGTTCGATGTAGTTCGATAGACTCTCTCACAATGTTGGGAGATACTACGAGTGTGTTATGTCATTTTAATTTATAGCGTTAGCTTTTCTATTTCTTTGATTACTCTTTCTTTCTCTATAATTTATATAAACCTACATATGTATGTCTGCATATGTGTATGTAAATATTTTGTTGTTGTTTCTTTATATCTTTCTTTTATTTACATATTTCTCTCAGCCATTTAATCTACATAACAACACAAAAGCATTAAGCCACTTAGCTTGAGTTAAAAAATTAGATTACTTTTGTTGTAACAGTTATTGGAATTGTTGCTATTGTTGTTGTTATTATTAATTCAGTACAGCTACCGATTCAATAAATTAAATACAAAGTACAACACAACAGCACAACAAATCGCTATTGACAACTACTAATAGCAAAATTCACATACACATACATACACTCACACAAAAACACACATGCATTAAATACAATGTATTTGAACTATGTACCACCGTCTTCGCTCATGTATTTGTGTATTTTTCTCTCCCATTTAGTTTTGCTTTAATTTTCCTTCTTTTTTTTTATTTGTTGTTGGTGTTGTTGTGTTTATTCTTTTATACATTTTGTTTTTGCAATTGTTACAAATGAAAATGAAAAAATCAAAATATAATACAACTACTTTAATATTTGTTGTTGTTATATTCGTTGTCTTTGTCGTTACTGTTTTTTGCCTATTGTTATTGCTGCTGTTGTTACTGTATGTATCAACTACTGTGATTTACTTTACTGGCATTGTCAACAATATTTTGTTGCCGTCTACTCTACAATAGTAACAACAACAAACAAAAATAATAATAATAATAACAACAACACAATCACAATCATATTAAAGCGACAAGTGCTACAACTACTTTATTTGTAATACAATGAGAGTAGAAAAAAAAGCTCTGGCCTTGCGTAAACTCTAATACACTGCCCACTATCGTAGTGAGGGGAAATACACAGCGTGTTTGCAACGAGCACGAAGGATTGTTGCGGACATATTAGTAGGGCAGTAAAACAACAAAGAGCCATTATTTTCAAAAACGAACAATCAGTTTCCATTCAAGAATATACGTCGTCGTCAATTATTGGCAAGGTTAGAATTAGGTGAAACTTAGCTAGCCACCTTAAAGCATGAACCCTCTAAGGCCCCATTGTACCTATGGTGTCTGCGCGAGAACCTTTGTCTGTCCGTCAACGGGATCAACCTCGGATATGAATTTATCTGAATTTTTGTTGTAGCAACTTTTGCAAGTGCAATGTCCCCTTTAACCCACATGAATATAAACGTTGAATGCGTAGCTGCCTTCTCCAGACTCATCCGGCAATCTTGAGCAATCTTAGTTGTGGTTTAAAGGCGTCTTTGGTGTCTGTAAATGTGGGTGAATTCCTAAAATTGAACTCCTATGGCAGTTTAAGATGTCTTATATGATTCAATTGATCCGAAAAGATTCTAGCGTGGACTGGATTTCTAGCGTGATATGCATTCGTTAGGAAGTTGTAGACCACTGTTCTAATAGTATTTTTTCAGTATTTTCATTATAAAGCCAGAGTCGAAACCGGGTTTAATTAAAATCTCTCATTGAATGTAAAAATATTATCTTCATAAAAATATATTTTTGGTCTCGAAGTTTAGAAGAACGGCCATAATTCGGAAAATAATCTTTAATTGTACTTCAAACGCAAACTAGTGAGAGCGCCCATAACCTATTGTAAATAGAAGTGACATATATTCGTTCTTTGTACGAAAGCTTTCTTACCTGTGTGGTAGTTTACAGAAAATCGCTAGGTTGACCATACTTATTTCGGTATTAGTATATACTATGTTGTATGTATGATGGTTACGTTGATTTGGTTGTTGCCTTGCGCACAGACAACTAAAAAATATTGCTGTTGAGTTGTATGAATGGATAATACACTCAGTAACAGCAATAGCAACGATAACAACAATAACTATTAAAACAACACCAAGTATCTATAAGTATATGGTGGCTGGTAAAGATGGATGCATGGATATTAGGGCAACAGTTGAGTCCGTATGGGTGAGTTTTGTTCGACTAAAAAGACAGAAAGCAGAAAATACAACAACAAAAACAAAAACAAAAAAAACTAAGAAACTTTGGTTGTGACAATTTTGTTTTTTCTGTAAAGGCTACCGTTTGTTGATTCATTTTAGTTCGGTGTTGTACGATGTTGTCGTGGTCGTCGAGGTAACAAATTTATGAAATATTTTAAGAAAAAAAAAAAAAAAAAAAGTAAAATATATATATTTGATGGCAATAATTTATTTTTGTGTTTTAAAAAAAAAATAAAAAAAAAAAAAAGCAAAACTAAAGTGAATTTGAAGCTGGTGATTTTTTGTCTTGTGATTACAAACTTTTAATGAAAAACCGTGTTAATGATCTTGATTTTAATCTTAATTGGAGTATTATAATTTAAATGAACACATTCTCTAAAACTTAAAAACTAAAACAAGAAAAAAAGTGGATTTAAAAGGCATTTAAGAAAAAGGGTAAAATTAAAAAAAATATCGTAAAATTTATGAGTTACGTCCGGTAAAAATTTAACCAAAACGAAAAATGTTAATTGGAACATAAAATGTCATAAAGATTAATTTTGTAAACCCTTTTAACAAATATCTGTTAATATATACTACTGTTTATGATATGGAGAAAGAATACCATGTAATCTTGTAGAAAAAATCTTTTAAATAAAAAAAAAAAAAAAAAAAGCTACAAAAAAGAAAAAAAATAATTAAATATAACAAGATATAATCTAATGCTGTGATGATGACCAATGGATGATGCATGATGATGATGATGATGATTTCAATGTGTCTAAAAAAGTGCTTAAAAGCGTGCAAGTGATTTTTGTTTTCTTTCATTTTGTATTTCGATTTATTGGTAATGCAGTGAATATCTTGTAAAAGTTTTTAAAGGCCATCGAAATGCCGTTTATTGGCTGCAACATGAAACGCGCCAGTGAAAATAGCCAATCATTAGATTAATTTTATCAGCTGTAAGATGGTAGTCTTGTTAAAAGTTAGGATTTTCATTTAAACGGTTTTCGGTTCGCCGTTTTACGCCGTTCGAATGCCCGGTTTTGTTGTTTTTTTTTTTTAAGCAAAAACCGTTTTATCGGTCGATCGCATCAATCCAAAAACAGCAACAAAAAAAATGAGAAAAACTCTTTTTTTTATTCAATTTCAATACGAAAATGAACGGTGCGTTTAGGCACAAAAAAAAAAAAAAAAACAAAAAAATAATCTTTCGTTACAAGTGTCACAATCATTTAAAGAAGAGCAAAAAAAGTATGTAAAAATAAAAGAAATTTAAATTTATTTACGAGTATATCTAAATTTTGCCTCGCAACAACAGTCTGACTGACTGACGACTGGGCTTACCTGCCAAGTGGAAATGTACAAATGTCTTTTGAATTTTAATGCTTTCGGTATTTTGAATTTTACGCTTGCGGACAATGCAAAAAACCTCTAACCAAACAATCATCGTTTTATTGTTGTTTTTTTTTCGTCGACAAATCATGCAACAGCACGTGATATTATTACTGGTTTTTTATTTTTTAAATTTCATTTAAATAAATAAACAAAATATACACAACAAATTAATAGCCGGCAATATTTGTTGTTTTCGAGTGGCATTCAACTATTAAGTCAATAACAGAAAAAGCAAAATGTAAGATTATGTTTAGTTTTTAGTTTAATCGTATTAAATTAAATATTATTGTACTTAACTAGATTAAGTCCTTATTAATTAAGTCTGTAATAATCACAATCTGTGTTTATTTGAACGATCATTACGTAGATATTTCCATAGTGTTAACTCTGTTTACACTACTCCATCATTATTCCAACTGTGTAAGTAGCCTTTCACAGTTATAGTGTAATTAAAAATTAATTGTTGAATTATAACATTGAACACTTACATTTTTCAATTATTTTTTGTTTTTTACCTTTGACCTTAATGTTTATTCCCCTCTAAAAGGTAAATGTAGTTGTAAAGAAAACCTGTCACTGTAATTAAAAGCATAATTTAATCAATTGTTAAATTAGATTTTTTAGACCTTTGGCCTGAAAATTATTTCCCCTTAAAGATTAAGCGTTAATGAAAAGCTCATCACTTGTCTACAAAATAATTAAGATTCAAAATCGGTTGTCTGCAATAGACAATTGCATAAATTTTATACCGAACGCTAACCTTTAATCTCTAGTAATTATGTTGTTATGATATCGTATTTTCGTATACGTATTTTCTGTGATTTCGTGGATAGCAGTTCTGTTTTACTATTATCGGTTGTTATTTCCTTATTTAAATAAAAATTTTAATTTATTAATTAACAACACAATTTAATTGTTAACACCATTCCTCTTACGACAAGGATCAAACTCGCAACTCGCTGTATTTTATATTTTATTTTCGATCTGGCAACTTCGAGAAGTTTATTGTTGTCTTGTTATTATTATTCTTTTTTGCATTTCGTGTCCTTTCCACGTTCTTTTGTTATTGTAATTGCATCTTTTCTTATCCCTATTCCTATAATTGCTTTATTGTTTTGTTGTTGTAAATCTTGTTATCGCATTTTTCTTTGTTATTGTGTGTTTTTCTTGCTATTTTTCTACAATAAACACTACATGTGTTCGGTTTTTCCTACTATATGTTGGAGTGTTGGCACTGTCACTATAAGTTGTAATTTCAGATGCTTTGTAAGAATTTATGATTTATAGGACTATCCGCCATAATATCTGTAATTAGTCTCGATTAACATGAGAAATAAAATCGAGAACCTTCAAGATACTGATCTTGTTTATCAATATTCAGCAATTTATGACGCATACAAAAAATGGCTGACAGGCCTAACAGATGCTGAAGTCATTAGCAAATTGTTGAATGATAATTTGATTTTTCAATGTTTTAATTAGTTTCTGATGTACTAACACCCACAGAAAATGGTTGATAACTGACAAATTCTCTCCTTAATTCGGAGAGCAGAAAGCCAAAGAAAGTTTTGTAAACAAAACACTGGCAACCTAAAATATATAGAAAAAATCCAACTCTTGGTGTAAAATAATAGTGATTTTGTTGGAATGTAGGAATGGCTTTAATATTTCCCGGGTATTTAAACCTAAAATGTTTCCTATCTGAAAATACACACATGTGTACTTATATAGTTGATAACAATTGTCATTATTCTGTAAAATTTTCTTTATTCAGTTTAAACTACACTTTTGTGCGTTTGTAACACTAAATTTACAGTATAAGTGTTGTTTGTTACGCCTTTTTATAACAAATTTTCAAATTAAATTTGCTAAAATATTGAAGATTATTGCCGACAACAAGCAACACATCATAATACAAACAATAGATGGCGGTGGGGTCCTCTTGGTAATCTCCCAAAAAAGTGTTAAATTTTTATGTTTTTTTTTTGTGTCGTTGTTTGTTTTCTTTTAATCAAACTGAACAATTTTCTTATGACACACACAATCGCTATGATTAATGTCTTTAGACCGCTCTCTCACTCCTGTTCGAATGCGAATTGAAAGTTGAATGGCATGATACGTCTATGTACGATAGGTATTGGATGGGTATTTGTAAATGTATCAATTTAAAATGATTTCCGGCTGCAATAAAATGCAAAAATATCAACAAAAAGAAAATAAAGAAACATCGACAGCAACAACTGAACTTCTCTTATAGATATTTATCTTTCCTCTTCTTTTTTTTTTTAAATGGTTTTTGTTTCAGCATTTTTATTCTCCTTAAATTTTTTCCATTAAACCTACACTATAAAATATTTTCGTTTATTGATCTCTCTCTGTCTGTCTGTTCGTATGTCCGTATATCTATCTATTGCTCTTCACTTTCGTTTCATATGCCAACATACCTACATACATACATATTCATTTACTTCATAATTACAAACATATTGATTCAAAATATTAGTTTTATTTTTTGGTATGACTTTTTTTATTGTTTTTTTTTAATATTTTTTTTTTTTGTTTTTGCATATGTTATGCCTACTTTTATTTGTATTTTCTATTTTTGTATTAAATTTTTTTTATATTTCATTTATTTTGGTGAGGAATTTTACACTTGCGGCTCATAATTGTCTTTTTGCCATTAACAACCCATAAATATCGTCAAAAGCCAAACAAATTCCAACTGAAAGAAAAATAATTTTGTTGCCGTTGATGTTTTATATCTGTTGACAGGATTTCAAAAAGCAAAAAGAAA
>QOCX01004872.1:0-13846 GCA_005959815.1 Sarcophaga bullata | reverse complement strand
TTTGAATTTTATTTCGACAACTTGTTGTGGATATAAAAATTGTATTCTGTTTTCTTCTTTTTCGTATAAAATTCCTACAAAATAAAATTGTCGTAGAAAATGTTTATAAAAACAAAACCTGGTGAGGCGAAAGTAATGTCATAATACGAATGTGTCTTAAATAATACCAACATTTAGTAGTAGTTGGTACTATCATCAGTAGATCTGATTTTGAAGCAGATCGTTTAACTCTAGATGTTAGCAAAATCCTAAAAAATACGGAACTCATTGTCGGCCAATTGCATAAACCTTTTAGCGACTTTCATTGCAGTACTTATCGTCCAGCTGAACGGGATTCAAAAAAGAAAACTCTCCGAATTATTTCGACCTTCTTGATACTGTCAGGCAATTTTGCTATCACGGGAGCACTATATCTACAAACAGAGGATCGATAAAGGCCATCAACAGCCTTTTTCTAAAAAGCCCCCAAAAATTCAACCAAATTAAATACGTTTGGAACCCATGCCCTCAGTCCCATCAATTTGTTTTTTTTTTCAACTGCACAGGTGAGTATAGCAAGGTCTAGAATGACAGGATTGCCATTTATTTCTGCAAACAAACAACATTCTCTGCAGAAATGTACAGGGTTCGTGTCTCGGGTGTAGTGGTGAGGAACTTTCAGCACAGTGTTAAAATCTTTGGCCATGAAGTAGCGCAACCCGAACTCCCTCCGATATTCATTGTTGATGTTATCTTCTCAGGTGTACCAGGCGCATCAGGAATCAGGGGGTCTTTCTGGGTAGATATTTTAGAAGATCAATTTTTATTTTCATTACCTTCCAGATTTGAAACTGAATTTGTAAGCCAGCACTTTAACCACATTATTGAAATAAGATGGAGCAATGGGATTGACCATATGCTTCAGGGTTGTCACATGTGAAAACTCGAAACAGAACCGGGGAAAATGTCACATGTATGGAAGAAAGAGAATGAGCTGAGCGAAAGTGAACAAATGACACATGATAAAGATATTTTGAACAAGTTTAAGGTGGATCCTATCCTTCTTATCGAATCGATGGGAACATATATACGTATTGTGGTGGTGGAAAAAAGTTAGACACTGTACAAATGGTAAACAGTTTAACCATCTCGTCATTTAATTTAAAAATTTTTAGCAGAACTTTTCACTGCAAACAGAGGATAGTTCACATTATGACATTATTTTTTGAGTCATCTTGTCTTTTAAGTCAAATAAAATACTTTTTTGTATACAGAAATCAATAAGAATATATTGTGTTATAAAAAGTATTTTTATTATTATTATTGTTATTTTTTTTTTATTTTTTGATTTCCCATTTGAATACCATTCATACGCCATTAAAAAACTCATTCGCGTTCAACGCATTAATGGAGTTGAACAGTCGAAGAAATCAGAAATCCATTAAAAGAATTTCAATCATAAACATGTCCAATTATTTATGGCCAATAATATTTTAGCCATTTTCATTGATAATTAAAATGAAAATAATTATTTAAATTTCATTTTAACACTAATGCAGGTGTACAATCAAATGTATGGATATGGCGGCGCAAAAAAAAATAATATTTCAAGTTTTGTGTGGATTTCAAAGCCTAAAAGCGTAGAAACACCATTTTAATAATGCCGGTAATTAGTTTAAGGCACCGCTTTAGTAAAACATAATCACACTTTAATTTGTCTCTAAATTTTGTCAAAATAAGCACTGATGTATTGCGTTGAATATTAGTTTAAGCTTAACACACTAAAATAAAGAAGTAAGAGAGTTAAATAGGGGCAACGGTAAACGTAAAGAGAAGAACTACAAATTTATTGTAGAAAATATTATAAATATTCTCTCACGTATACATTTAAAAGTAACGAACCGACTTATTTTTTTTTAAATCTGTGATTATAACGTTGCAAAAACTCGTTTATATTGAAATAGAGTAACGCCAACCACTCCTGAGAAGTTACTACTGAGCAAACGGCGTATCCGTCGTGGGGAAATTTTCTTATACTCTAGTATACCTTAAAGATTGAAAGCATTAAGCTTGTTGAGATATTTATATCTCACAATCTTTCCCACTACAAT
Organism: Sarcophaga bullata; assembly: GCA_005959815.1. Classification (NCBI taxonomy): domain Eukaryota; kingdom Metazoa; phylum Arthropoda; class Insecta; order Diptera; family Sarcophagidae; genus Sarcophaga; species Sarcophaga bullata. The sequence continues at coordinate 11,756 of QOCX01004872.1, read as the reverse complement.
CCCCGATGGGTTAATACCAATATCGTAAAACTTTTTAAGAGATTCGGGTATAAGGAACTAAACTGGATCGACTTGTAGCTGCCGTAGATTAATTTCTTCAACCGTTTGTTTCGAAAAGAACTTCATACCTCTTCCGAAACATATTTCCTTATTATATAAGGGGGAATAAAAAGCAATTCATGCTTTCCTTATAAAGTTTAAGACTACTAAGCATAGTTGATTCTAATCAGTTCAAATATGAACCACATTGTTCGATAACTTGTTGCAAACCTGAACGTTATTCAATTATCTCAACGGGCTATATGCCCACCGAGTGAAGTTTCCTGTGAACGGCAAGCTAACCGCCAACCCAACCTAACCTAAATTATGTCTCTCTTGTCTTGACAATTTTGATACAAATATCTCTCAATGAAGCTTCAAGTGAGTCACCTGAGATTTGTGTCAGCATTAAGCGTTCACCTGATTAAACAGATTTACTTTGTCTTTGTGGTAAAAGTTGTCCGCTTCATTCCATTCAAAAGGAGCTATTGTTGAAAGTATAGATCCATAGGGAAGGGGCTAATAATTGACTGTCAGTTCCACCACATATACGCACAAACAAAAATTTCTGACTGACAATACTGACCAAAAAGCGAGGGCTTTTTAAATTTTCGATAGTTTCGGTAATGTCAACGACGTCAAATTTTAAGCTTTGGCATGTAGAGGAACCCACAAATACTTCTTAAATTCTATTTAACTGACATAGCTTTGAAAGTACAATCCAAACATTGGTTTTTTCTCCAGTTAAATTCAATTTTTTTTTAATTAATAAAACGATATTTAATACTCAAGGTAGAGTATTACTTTTGCCGTTGCTTCTTAACGAATACATCTTAAGGCATCAAAGCACACACAACTATTTCAAGATCATTTATTTTACTTGAAATCGGCACTCGAAGCATAGACATAAAAAATTATTTTCCATTAATGTTTCAACTTTTTTGTTTAAGATGACGCTCCCTCAAAGTTAAGTACCCATACATCTGTATACTTACTTAAGACAAGAGCTACCGTAAAAGTAGCACAAATATGCAGAGTTTTACAAGAGCATGATGCATGCAAGTTGCTCCAGCAGCAACAGTAAATACTCATGCTTTAATAAGATGAAATGATGAAACCAGACAAAAAAAAACTGCATTTTTGCAATGTCATATGAATTGTGGATGCATAGAGAGACAGACAGACAGACAGACAGACAAACAAATATACTGACTGCCTCCATAGTCATAGAGTAGTGTGGTATAAACGTATGAAATGAAAAATCTATTTACCAACTATTTTCAAATATTTCACATATTTTTCCAGACAATTTCAACAAATTGCGAGTGTAATTGTGAATGAATGACGGCCTGATTGCTTGACTGCCTAACTGACGGATGCATGAATGACTAAAAGAAAATAACACCGCTCTTAAGGTGTTTTTTTGTTTTTGTTTTCTATTTATTTCTTAAGGATGTCACTAATTTGTTGCAACAATTGTGGCATGACAAACCTAAGACAGAGTAATAATTAGCAAGCAAAAATAAACCAAAACCACACAAATGTTTCGTTAACAAACACAAAAGACAAAAGAAATACCAGAAGACTCGTAATGAAGAACTATTAAAAACAGAATAACAGTCTTCAACTGAATATCATTTACCAGCCACCAACCGTGTCTACACATTTGTTTAAAATTCTAAAAAAAAAAAATAATAAAGTTCTGTTGCAAAATCAATTTTCTACTAAAATTAAGCATGAAAATTATAATTTTCAAAACATTTAATGGAGGATGACTAGCCCCCTTTTTTAAATGTCGTTGGATGTACCAGTTTAAAACCACCTCAACTGACATACTGCACTAGTTCGTATGACAGGAAGCTACTCCATAATTCCTCATCCTTTTTCAAAAGGACTGTATTATCATTATGATCGTTTAGATTTCTTCGGCATTTTTTTTTTTTATTACCTTCTTTGCTTTGTCAACTATTCCAACAAACTTCTTGATGTTTTATTCTCTCTAGGGATTTGAGTATTTCTGAAGAGAGTATTTGGGTGAATAAAATTCTTCAATTTTTTTTTAACTCGAAACAATCGTGATGAAAATTTGTTTTCTTTTTGCTGCATTCGAACCTGGGTTGCTTTGTCGCCAAGCACTCCAACCACTACTCTGTACATTTAATTGGAAGCTCAGAACTCAGTTTTGCTCGATCGCCTATTTGATCAAACGTTAACTTTACTTAGCGTAAGCCGTACTTAGTACCTAATTTTCCCTGCTCTTTCTTCGGTAATCAGCAGTCTGGTTTATTGCTCTCTCAAGATATTTATCTATGATATCAATACGCAAAATAGGTTTTAAGGCCGAGGGTTGTTCTAATGTTTTATTCAATTTTGAAGTTGAGAAAAACTCCTGTTTCTTCCGTTCAAGAAGTTCTTTTCAAGTAGTTATTGAAAAATTGTTGGAAAACTTCTTTTTACTATTCTTAGATCCATCTTCCGAGCTTTGTGTGGTATTCTGCATAGTTCTGCACTTGTTATCGATAATTCAAAAACAGAAACTGGTAATGTATTACATGACTACCTTGCAAGGATAAAGAAAACTCTCAAGTTTTGTAACAGAGTCCAGGACTAAAGGACCAAATAACGTTCGTTGTTGTGCCTTTTAAATTTTAAACACAATGTGATAACACACTGTGGTAAATAGAAACCCCATGTAGTTTTTCACGTTGGGTAACACCAATTGTTTCTTAAAGGTAAACCACTTCAGCAAACAATAATAAGTCAGTGGATGAGATGTCCATTTAAGGACACCTTTCATGAGGCAACTTGTGGTAGCATAAAGGATTGTTATGGGATCTGGGACAATTATACGAGAAGGAAAAACGTTTAGTGTCAATAGCCAATAAAATTTGTTCGCCAAATCGCAATAATACTTAAAAGAAGCTTAACTGATTGCTGGCCTCCAAAGAGACTTTGTGTGTAGAACTCTCCATAGTTTAAAAAATTACATTTATTATTCATTTTATTTTGTGCTTTAATTTTTAAATGTTATTCTTTGTTTTTGATGAATTCAAAACCGTATGAAAAGTAGCAATGCCTTTGGTGTCAGATGAAACCATCAAAAGCTTTAGCACATTAACGCCTTTTGTGTAAAAAAAAAAAGAAGAGACACAGGAAAAATGATCTTTAAATTCAAATTCAAATTCAAATTCAAATATTGTAGACAATTTTAAACAAACAAAAAAAAAGAAATCTAATTCTGGTTAACTGTTAACAATAGGCCATAATTGCGAGCAACAGCAGCAGGCAGACTGAACAAAAGTTGCACTAAAATTTTGAATTTATTTTCAAACAGCTGTGACCTCCAGTGTTTTTGAAATATTTTGGAAAAATAAAATTTTAATGTGCAACTAAACGTATGTGCGAGCGTTTTACAAAACAACATTCGATATGGTCTCGTTTAACTAATACCCTCAATATTTGATTATAATTCCGAGGGATTTAAAATAAATTGTTTTTTATATTAAAAATAATAAAGTCATGCGTCTTATACTACAGAAGGGAAAGATCAAAAGAAATTTTTAGGAATTCATGACATCGGTATTAAAACAAACGAACAAAGTTTTCGAAATTAAATTTTTTTTTTAAAAATTCGAATAATTTTTTTTTTTAAATATTATCTGAAAGGGAGTATTTATGCTGATAATAATAAATCAAGTCTTTTAAATCAAAGTCTAACACCTTACAATACACAGTCAAGTATAACTGAGTATTGTCGTTTATTTAGAAGGCAAATATCGACTTTGGAGCTCCCAAATTTAAATCTATTATTCTTCTAGTTAAACAGGTTATAGGTCTACTGTTGCAGTTTTTAGGTTGATAGGGTTGCCATCAATTTTTGCATAGAAAAATATTAAATTATTGTTGGGGAGCTCCCAACATTAACTCTATTATTCTTCTAGTTAGACAGGCTATAGGTCTACTGTTGCAGTTTCTAGGTTGATAGGGTTGCCATAAACTTTTGCATAGAAATATATTAAATTATTGTAATACAGGGTAAAGTTTAAATTTGTTTTTGAATTATCACTCAAACGAATTCGTGAATTCTGTAGTGGCCTTTAGAGGAGTCTAACCAAAAAAAAGAAAAAATGGCTGCAAGTGGTGACAATAGTAAAGATATTGAATATTTATTTCTATGGACATAGTTTCAGATACCAAAATTTAAATCAGGCTTTAAAGATTTACTCATGCTAACATTTTAACTAGGAAGATATTTGAATAACTTACTACATTTAAAAGTGTTGAGAATTTTCATTCAATCAGGAGGAAAACTATCAATTCTTGCCGACATCAGTTACAACTTTTACTTCCAATTCAACGTCAACAATAGCTTCATATTACCATTCAATTAAACGAAACATTGCTTTAATAAATAACAACGCGAACCGAAACCAATGGAAAGGAAAGGATTCATTCATAATCTGCAAGCAATAACAATTTGCTTACCATGATGAATGCCTCTGCATTCATATTATGTGCAACATGCCACACCACACATTTGCATTGAGTTCAAAACAAAATTCACAGTGCAACAAAACCGATTCGTTATAAATATGAAAATAAAAAGATTCCGAAAGAAAATTAAATAATAAAACAAGAAAGACACTACACTACGATAATAGGCGGTTAGGGAAACGTTTCGTTTTGTCTTTTGAAGTAGGAGATGCAATCAATTGGTATACTGCAGCGGGTATCATCCGATGATAATGATGATCATGAAGAAAAAGAGGGTCATTCATACAATAAAAAGATTTTTGTTTTCTTTCTTTTTCAAGTTCTTCTTGTTTATCGCTTTCCTTTTATTATTCATTTATCACACTATATACTTTGGTGTTTTTGTTTACAGCGCATATTTGTCACTGCCATTGTGTTTTTCTTTTGTTTTTGTGGAATTTTTATATTTTGCTGTTGTCGTCCTCTCATTCGTTTGCATTTTAATTATTCCCTATATGCTGGAATAAAATATTTCAAGTATTTTAACCCATTGTTCAATGAAAAAATATTTGTGGAACGCAAAAAGTTAAGAGCAAAGTGTCAAAATTGAATTGGAACATGCATCCCCATAAGCGTTAGTTTGGCTAGCAAATAGCCTTCACTGACGTAACAAACAGTTTTGATCTTACCAATGTAGGTATTGGTTATTCGATTCGGAACTTGTTGACAGACACAAGGAGTTAAAATGAACGCAATCGATTATAAAATTGTATGTCCTCTTAGAGGGTTAATTTTAAACCATACAACAAACAATAAAGATTATGATGGTAGTATTGCGTTTAAGTTATTCATGACTATGGCAATATTTACTTACACATACACAACTATAGATCATACATACATATATTACACACAAGTATTCATATTTATATTATATGTTGTGTAGTTTTCTTTTTTCAAAACCTCACAAAAGTTGCAACTGAACGAAACACGATCATTTCAACAACATCTTGATGATGATGATGACGATGGTGATACTGAAGATGAAAAAGAAGTAGAAGGAGCGGATATTTTCAAGTATTTTAAATGTAAATGAAATGTATTGGTGTTAATTTTATGCCCTGTACGAGTATTTACAACAAAAATTTTAAATATACTCCATGCAAGCAATTTATTGTCTCGGGTATATGCAACAACCAAGCATCAGCCATCCATTCATCCATCCATTCATCCATCTATCCAATGGCGTTATGATACTTTTGGCATATGCACGTACTATGTACACAACCGTGGTTTGTGCTACGTAATGTCATCTTGTCTTCTCCTTAATACTTCTTATTCGCTTGTGGGTTTATGGCGCTGGCGATGAACATTCGTTTCGATTTATTTCTTTACACGATTTTTTTTTATCAGTTAATGTACATAAGTGTGTATGAATTGAGTGATTAATTGACAGTACTTGGTGTCAGCCAAGTGTGTTCATAAACAAAACCAAAAAAAAAGGAAAGACAGTAACAAATTAAAATATACGATCAGAATAGAATTTCTAGGTACCCTATAAACTTATTACCCATGCTGAGTCATTCTAGAATCTAGACGCTCGTTTTTCAGTTGTAATTGCTTCGACAAGTTAATGATGCATAATTTCCTTCCAATGACACCAAAAACTCAATCGTCTGAAGAAATTTTGGAAGAATTGTGTGTTCAGAAACTATAAGAAGTCGCCGTAGTCTAGTAGGCAGTGTGTTGGCTTATTAGACCTAAAGCCACAGTTCAAACCCCAGATCAGATATCAAAACGAAAATATAGAAAATATTTCTTCGGCGAATTCCTCTCAACAGATTTCTGGCAAAAACTCTGAGAGTAAATAAAATTGCCATGAAAGTTTCTTAAAAATCTGTCGTTCGGAATCAATTATAAACTGTGGCTACCGCCATTCATGCATAAACTTAACGCAAACAACGTAAGTGAAGTGAGAAACTAGATCGTAATCCTGACTGATGGTTTGTAATGATCAATTATATATGTATGTATGTATAGCCGTCCAGGAGTACAAAGTCAATATTTCAAAACCTACTGTATAATACCAAGATCTCGAACAGTATGAATAAATTTCGCTAATTTAAGCTTCAGTGCAACGAATCAATACAAAAAAGCACACACCATAAGGTAGGGTACGTGATAATACACAGCCAATTAAAAGCATTACAATATCGGCAACAGAGCACATGCGCTTAAGCCTATTTTACCCCTTTTTCAGTAAACTTGCGCAACCCTTCTTTCATAAATACGACGTGTGAATAGCAACCAGCCTTTCGTTGTTCTACAGAAAAATTTTTTAAGAAGATTAATTATATTGAGGCGTTAGTTTTCAAAGCATTAAATAAAAATTATTTATTTTGTAATTGTAGCTGTTGTTGTTGTTTTTTTTTTCCTTAGGACAAGATTGCAAAGTGCTGTAGTATCCATAATCAAAAAATGAATTGTGTTTTGAACTGGTTTATGTTGAACAAGTCTTTTTAGAAGAGGTACACATTAATGCTTTATAAAGGGATAAAATCAATACAAGAAAGTACTTGAACTTCTACAACATATTTTGAACAATTGACGCTTCAAGTTGATTTATTTGTTCGCTTTTTTTTTTCTTTTTTTTTTCTTTTTTCTTTAAAGGCTTTAATTTCGTTTGCATTTATTGTTGACTATTATTTTTTTATTTTCTTTACATTTTTAAATGAAATTTTTTTTAATTTCATAAGTGATTATTTATGCCCTTGTTATGATGTACGTATGCATGCGTTTAAGGCATCAACATCAGCGTTTACATCTCTCTTTTGCTGAATTCACTTTCCATTTTAATTAAAAATGGCTTGGGAACGGAATTAAAGACACAAAAAAATGCTTTCCATTGTTGAAGATTTTTGAACCGCAATTAAAAGCAGCTCTTGAAACTTTATTTAACTCGTAAAGAAATTTTAAATGCTTTTCTTTTCTCTTTTATTTTTTTTTTTTTTTTTTTGGAAATTAAAAGTCAAAATATTTATGTACTTGACTTGGGCCGTTTATTAAATTACATCACAAAACACAATTAGAATTATTAACTTCAGTTTTTCCCTTTCACAGCGACTTGAAGCTTTTTTATACGACACAAGTCATGTCTTTGCAGTAGGCAAAGACTTTAACACGACATGAGACGTTGTGTTGTCTTGTTTTTGAATGTATTATTAAAGAAAAAAGGGACGAATTTACTAACATTTTGTGTGATTGGAGAAAATAAAGGAGTATGGCTTGTAAAAATTAATTTTCATTACTCGCACAAACAGGCCCATTCGTTTCTAAAAGGGGCATAAAGCCTCAACAAATTTACTGAACATCCAAAACAATTTTCGTTACGGTCGGGTAACCCTTGTGACAGGAGATATAGCTGACAAAGCTAACTGTTTTATATCACCAAAGACAGTGCTCTACATACATAAAATGCTAGTCATAGATCAAAAAAAGGAAGTCATTGAATCAAAAAATGCAAGTCATCGACCAAAAATGCAAGTCATCGACCAAAAAATGCAAGTCATCGACCAAAAATGCAAGTCATCGACCAAAAAATGCAAGTCATCGACCAAAACATGCAAGCCATCGACCAAAAAATGCAAATCGTCTACCAAAAAATGCAAGTCATCAACCAAAAAAAAAAACTCAAATCATCGTTAACAAGTTGGAGAACAAAACAATAAGCCTATGACCTGGATGTGATCACCCATATAGACTAGAAAGTGCGTAAGAATATCGCATACAAGTTCAAAAGCTTTTAAGCCAGTCACCTAATTAACTTTCAATATCTTTGTATTACATTGCATTTTCAAATTCAAAGAACAAAGAAAAAAATTAAAAAACCTCAATTTTCATTACAATTTTACTACTGAGCAAACAATTTTGATTTTAATTTCATGATTATTGCATTAAAGTAACCAAACACTTTAACGCTGTATACGAGCGAGTTAGTAGCCAAGTACCCTGCACCCAATTGAATTTATTGTCAATTTATTGTATTGATTGATTATTAATCACTTTCTGCTGATTTAAGATGGCATTGATGATGTCATTTTATGCTGCTACCAACTTAAAACCTTAAGATCGTCTGTCAGTATTAGATTTTTCAAAGTATTTCTTTTTCACATTTATCTCTGAACAAAATCAAATAAATCATAAAAAAAATGGTGACTCCACCAATCAATATTGAGTTACGTATTGACGTCGAAGTAAGGCTTAACTGAACTTTATTTTTTTTTTTTTGCATTTTCAAATAACAAATATTTTACATTATCATGTATGAGTGTCATGAGTAGTAGCTGCAAGTAACTGAAAAATAAAGCAACAGCACAGACAACACTAAAAATGAATACATTTAGCAGCTGTTACCTCAGCTATAAAAACTGCTTTCAATAAGCTTTTAAGATTAAATTGCAAATTTTTATGCCAATATGTTGGTTTAAGTCGATTGTCAGATTCCTTAACTCCTGGTTTTATACAAAAAAAATACCTTCAAAACATAACGGTGTTATTTATTATTATTTTAAGATTAGCATACTGGAACCCAATGGTTTATGGTTTCAAGTCAAAGCTTTTAGTAAAAGACAATTACCCTGTTCAGTGAAACATTTCAGTCTCCATGATTTAATTTAGAAAAGTTGAGGAAATAATCCTACAAATATTCAAAGTAAACAGTAAAAACATCAGTTAATACAAGCTAACCTCATTTCCAGAAAACGAAAATCAAACGGTACTGGGCCTTATAGCTGCTCTCTCGATATGAAATGGATATCGATAATTGTATTGTTGAAAAGCGGCACTAAATGATTATAAAACGTTCCTGCCTAAAGAATATAATATGGCCAATAAGGGCAAGAGCTTATGTGAAAGAGACATAGTAAATAGAACTTTAAAATGCCAGCAAGTTATTTGATCAAAATGGTTCTCATTTGACCTTTTCGATAACTATGCTAAATAAGCTCGTTAGTTTTATGCATTATTTCATTCATTCATTTGTCATTCGTTTGACACAGCTTGATATCTAATTTTTGCTTAGAAAGAACCGCATCAAAAACAAAACGCCGATTGAATGAACTATCGATTTTGAGGACTTGCCTTAAAACACATTAGCTACTTAAGAATGAACAGAAGGTCCTTCTGTATTTTTTCATATATAGAACACATGTTTTAATTTATTATGCCTACAGTAGGTTACAAATAACCATCAATCGCACGTACTGATAGAGAAGCTGTATGAACTGATCATAAGTAACAAAGTAGAGGCACAAATTTTACGTTGTACTCGTTGTACACACAGTGTGTTGTTGTTGTCGTTGTTGATGATGTTGTTATTGTTTTTGTGGCTGACTTATTATTAAAGATCAAGGTGAGTAGAGCATGGAAAACATATTGAGTACGGTATGCAACAAAAACAATAACAAAAACAACAATATTATTAATCCGTAGACAGCAAAGTCAAGTATAATTTGAAATCCAGCTGTGCTTAAGATGACTACAATGATTACAAACACGTCCGTTCAGCCATTCATCCATCCATCCATCTATCTGTACATAATGTAAGTATGCATGTATTTACATATATACTTAACTACGTACGTACGTACGTACATACAAAGAAAGTTCAATGATTAAAAAAAAGTCAAAAGAAATGAAAAAAAATCACTTTAAATAAAAATGAAAATAAATTTATTGCCATTCACTCAAAAAAATTATGATTTTTACCGACTTCTTATGCTGTTCAGGCATATTTTTTCTACGTTTCTTGTTTATGAAGCCATGGATTTATCACTTTAACTTCCGAAAAAATTCGTTTTTATGGTGAGATTTAAGTTTTCCTTCTTTGGAAGTATTAAATTCAGAAATTAAAAAACAAAATAAAAAAAATTAATATGGTAATGAATACGAGGGGCTATGTTCGTTGTATGATAATGAGTTTTTCAAATGAAATTGAAATTTAAGATCACACTTACGAATATTTAAATTTGATTTCCGGTTAAATCATGGTTTTCTGATTTATTTCTTACCAGCTTGTAGCAGAGTGACATTAACGCAGACAGAGAGAGAGAGAGAGAGAGAGAGAGAGAGAAAGTAAAAGAAATGTTTAAGATGGTTGATAGCCTTTAAGAATTTGAAAATAGATTTTTCAAAAAACTGCATTCAATAGCAACTTGCCAATACTATTTTTGTATAAAGAAAAAATTATAATTTTCAAAAATACTTGAAGAAAATTTCTCACATCTAATGGCCAAATCAGCTTTCAAACAATTACTTTCAATGATCAACCGCTAACCAACTGAATACAAAATACGCAGGCGTAAAAGTAAAAGTACATGACATCTTTAGACAAGTGTTCGTTCCACAGGACCATAGAAACCATGGCAAGCCTCGAAATATATGGATTAAAATCTTAATAAAGAAATGGGTATCTCGTAATATGTAATAAAATCAAATAAAGATCGACAGTTAAGGTTCTACACCAGTTAACATTCTCTCCAGTTTAGCTCTGTGAACTGTGATTAGACGGTTTTAAATAAAGAATTTCCTGCAAGCGGCGAGCAATGTCAATATGAATGGGACTTTTTTGCCATAAGAACAATGCTAGAAACACATCTATAATGACTTTCCTCATACTTCATGGTCTTAATGTTATTATACATGCACCAAATAACTATCACCAGTCCCAGACTATGAAGATTATAAAGACTGATAGCGCCATTTGAATCATAATGGGTTAGGTAGGTAGGTATTTGACCTAAAGGATATCAATCAATTCCCCTTTAAAAATAGTTCAAAATTTTCATAGGCAGAAAACAAAATACTTCGTTCGATTAGGTAATTAATTGCTATCGAGAAAAAAATCTCTCTCTCTGCAACATGGATTGTAAGCAAGACTTCCAACTTAAAAATTAGTATTTCGTTTGAGTTGAATTGATGCATAGCCAATAAAAAAAAATAATATACTAATCGAGTAGCAAGCAGTGTCTGGAAAACGTTTCCTTTTGTGTTGTGTTGCTTATCTATTACCTTTTTTTTTTTGCTTTTTCTGTTTATTTTTTACTTTTCCTTTGTGTGTCTTTCATATTCGTATTTCTATGTAAAATTGTTTCCTTTTTTTTTCTTTCGTTTTTCTTTAAAATTTTTTAATTCTTGTACAATTTTCTGGGCATTAATCATTTTATGTTGCTGTTGTAACCGACATT
>QOCX01004871.1:0-13851 GCA_005959815.1 Sarcophaga bullata | reverse complement strand
GTAAATCTTTGCTTTCACTAAGTATGTTACAGCCTTAACAGCAATGTAATGGCTCTACAGGAGGTGTTTGCTCATTGTCATCAGTTCGCTCATGAACTAGCATCCAACTAATGCACACACTTACATAATTGGTCTTTCCAACCTTTCAATCAGAATTACAACCTAGCTTCGCACGTCACTTATGTTGTGTGCGTTAATTTTATACTGAAGAGGCGGAACCTAGAGTTTGAAGGCAACTTTGAGTGACGGATTTTTAAAAAACTTTTCATGGCAATTTTATTTTCGCACATAGTTTTTGACAGAAATTTAATAAAAGGGCAGTCATCGAAAATATATTTTTCCGCACTTCGTCTGTCCCACCTGGCGCTTGAACCGTGGCCTTCTGTCTAATTAGCTAACGCACTATCTACTAGACTACAGCGTCTTAATCAATCCATCGTTCGGATTCGATTTAAACCTGTAGGTGCCTCCACTCACACACAACATAAGTGGTATGTGAAGCTAGATCGTAAACCTGAGTGAAGGCTTGTAGAGACCAATTTCGCATTTAACTGTCCCATCCTGCAGGAGTGTGAATTTTGGTCTGACATTTTCTTAACCATGGCCAAGAGTTCGTATGATGGCGTGGTAACTCATGGTTGCCTAAACAACCTTCTCATAAAGGCCCAAATACGCGACCAATGACTGAAACGGTTGTCTTTTGCTCTCGGCCGACCATGGGTCTCCATGAGTTTCGCATAATTTCTTTTTGTGTTGGTGCGCGCGCGGCGGCGGGCGGCGCTTCTGTAGCTTTAGACAGTCCTTTAATTTGTGATGCCAGAGATTTGCATTAGAAGGAATTACGTTTTCAGTTTCTGGGCTAGTTAGATAGCGAATTTTTAGCCTGCTTCAGGATGCTTTAGCTTACGAGTGTTCCGCGCTGCTTGGATGAGAGTAGGTTGTTCGATAATAGAAATCTGACAACATGTGTGGTGTGTCTGTTCTTTTTAAAGCTTCCGCAGGTATCGTTAGAGGGATCCATGCTGTAGGGCTTACTTTCGAAGTTCGGCTCGAGGGTACATAGTGAGTCTTTTCTTCGGTGGTACCTTAGTTGATCCCGTATGTCCGTCCTGTATTTCATCATATATGAAGTCAGCCATTGAGCTTTCTGTATTGTCCCTATAGCAGATAAATGAAATGTGTGTGAAAGTATATGAAATGAAAATCCAATGCGTAATCCTAAAAGTCTATATATGTCCAATCATTGCCCTAAAACCGATGCAATATTGTCTCTTATTAGAAATAATGTAATCTTCCATAAACTCTATGGCGTAGTTATACCCTCCCCATGGTATATTAGACTATGACTGTGATGTTTGCTATGATTTATTATGCTAAATTCTTTGATAATAGGTGTGAAATGATGAAACAGGAGTGCGGTGCGTGGGGATGGAGGACGGAAATTACATGTGCGCAGTGGGACTGTCAGTGCCTACAGTCAGTAGTCTGGTATGGGGTACTATTAGCTGTCATTATCTTCAAAGTTGGCACTGATCGCTTCGTGTAGGAGAATTTTGCAACTTTTAATATTAGAGAAAATGGTTGATAGTTTAAGAAAGCCAGGGATGGGTCGTGCGATCGAGATACCCATACTGAGCCTTGTATGTTGGACCGGGTATTTCGGGCTGGATCGTATATTGAAAAGGCGCTCTGGCTTCGCTCGTCCTTCGGATTATGGGGATTGATGGGTACTCCTAGACCTAGTATATCCCCTAAAATTAGCTACTAAGCAAGTGACCTTCTTCAGATGGATACTGTTAAACCTCTAACAGTGCTATGTTAAGGACAAATTTTGCTCTGTTAAGAGAAAATTTTGCTCTGTTAACGCTAAATGTGGCGCTGCTAAAATTTGTGGATTGCGTCTTGGATTTTCAAATTCGAATTTATCTTCACACACATTGAAGATAGTAAAATATGCAAACGATACTGTGTCCGTATAAAATACTGTAACTTTGAGGGCGTAAGAAACATTATTTACTTGGTTGTTCTTTATAAGATTAACAACAGTATACAAGAAGTTATTCGTAGCAAGTTAAAACCAGAAGCAGAAAAACATCATTGTGTTAAAATTAGTCTTCTGATCATCAAAATTAAATATTAATACCGACAACGTTATTTCCAACTCCATTATCGACGAGTAATCGTGATTGTAAAGTAAAAAATTTCTTGTGCGCTCTATGTGAATGCTGATTTTATTCTACGACTCTGCTCGACCTAATGGGTATTATTTCATAATGGGCCATATGTGATCTAAGTGTGTCCATCCGACTTCCTTGGGTGCATAGCCAGCTCTATGCATATAAATATGAAGTCGAATTCATAAATACTCAACCGCTAACATAGCCTAAACTAGACGGAGAATACAGACAGGGAAGTATTTCATAGAAAATTAAGGGATTTCTTAGAAGAAAACTTGAATTGTAGGTGTCAACAAAAAACTGAAAACAGGGTAGAAGGGAAATAGTGAAACAGATTAAAGCTGATCCTGAGCTGTAAAGACGTAAGATGATAATACCGTCTATTATAAGAATTCCTTTAATGCCAAGGTGAATGGATTAGATGGAAATAGAGAAATACAAAACAGAGGAACAAAAAATTCCACATGATCAAAAATAGGCCTTCCATTTTAAAACGATAGCATATTGCAATTATTAGAGCTGTTCTTGCGTATAAAGTTGAAAGACTATGCTGACGTCTACATTGATTTGCCACACAGTTATTCCTATTAGTATTCCTACAAATTTACCCTAGGTACGCCCTGTTTCTAGCGATCTCTTTTGGCGTGGAAGACCCATTAAATAGTTTCACATGATCTTGATCGAAACATGAATGATTCATATTGAAGGCTATAGCAACGAACTTGGTTAAGACTTCAATGTTTTCATAATTGTACCCGCATCAAAGAGGGGTGTAGTTCGTGCGTCAATCTTCACACATTTAGTCTAATTTTTAAAATTGAACTGCTAATTTAAAGCCCGAAAACAGACCCAATTGCCTAAACTTACAAGTTGGAACGACATTAAAAGGAATGACCCTATTCACCAGCAGCAGATCGAATGTTTCAAATTTGAAAGTATTATACAGTCAAATAAAAAAGTATGCATACATTGGAGTTACTCTAATGATTTGCCATCATATCTGAAGTTCTGTAATGGTCAACTGAACGAATCTTAGATGGCAAATCATTAGAATAAATTGTGTACAGCAGTGGACCTATTTCGTCATACACAAACTGGTTCTCCGATGGGTCGCGAAAATTTGCCGTAGTGTTTTGAACGCATGATTTTTAAAAAAGTTTATTTCCCTGGTTAACAGGTTAATAAATGCCTTACGTTCAATAGTAGTAAATGGCCATCTGGCGTATTATTTTGTTACTATCTAACGACATAAGGGAAGTTGAATCACATTTCTTTACAATGAACTCTCTCATCACGTTCATTGGAATTGTTTATTTTTATTTAAAAAACAAAAAAAATTTAATGCCTGTAACCACAAATGAACTCGTTCAGTATTATTTTTGTTATCAGAATAAAAATACACCCAGAATATGACTCAACATCGTCGGCCATCCATTAGTTTTTATATTTTTTTATATTTTTTTCTTTATTTGAAATTCCATTCAAAACCTTTTTAGTTTTTTCCCCATTTTTATTTTTATTTTATTTTCTAAAGTTAAACTAAATGAACACACTCACCTTTGAAGTATTATTGCTTTAATAATAACGTTTTGCAACACTGCTAAAATGATAAAGCGACACAACAAAAACAATGAAAATAAAAAGAAGAAAAACAAAGAATGCCGGCAAAATCAGAATAAATTATGCGGCGAATATAATTTTTGTTTACTTTTAACTTTGTTGCTTGTCTCTGCAATTTGCTTCTTCTTCTTCTTTTTTTTTCTCAATATTTTTTCTTTCAACTATTTCATGCACTTTTTTGTTTTACGTTTTAATAAAATTTTTTTTAATTCTTAAGAAATAACACAAATAAATAAATACGATACCGTTAGTTAATGATAATAATAATTTCTTTTCTGTTTTTGCAATACGATGGCTTGCTTTTGTTGCGCTTTTCTTCTTTTGCTTCCATTGAATGAATTGCAAAAAACCGGTGTTTTATTCTTTTGTCTCGCGGCTGCACGTACGCACACACTATTACAAACACTTGTTCTTCTTCATCTACACAACAACAAAACACTTTACTAATTAAGCACCCATGCAAATGTGAAATTTCCGACAAGATTTTCGATTTTAATTTTATTTTTCTTGGTTAGCTTTTACATAATTTGTTTTTGTTTTCAAATTTCTAAACACTTATTGAGTATTCTTTTAGGTTTTTATGTAAATTATGAACAAATTGATTGCAAAAAACAATTTTAATTACCACAAATAGAAAAGAACAAAAGAAAGAACGACAAACGAAACTAAATTCAACCGACCGCACTTTGTGTTTGACACTGATTATTAATAAATAAAGCAGACACTGCAAATGAAGATATGCGGCGAACTGTGAGAGTGCACTTTTTAGTTGCGCTCTTTTCGTTTCTTCTTCCTTATTTCGACAACATCACAGTGTTGTCGGATCATGGGGATATTTTTCACCAAAATGAGAATTAAATTTATTGTAGTGGTATTGTAATTCGTACATTCTTTATTCGTATTTGTTTTGTATAAATGAAAATAAAGCCCCTCTATCGTTTGAGAAGGTTTTTTGTGTTTGCCGTTTGTTGCTGGTTGGAGACATGGAGCACAGCTTTCTTCCCAAGTTGATTCAAGATGGATAGAACAACTGGTTGGGTAGAATAACGGGTTCGTTCTTGCATGTGTGTATATGTGTGTTTGCAGTCGGACGAATGGACCCCTCAAATTAACTGCTTTTTAGTGTAGTGGTTATAACGTGGTAAATTTTAAGGAAATGTGGTGAGTTTTTTGAAATATGGTTATTTTGAAATACACCAAAATGCCGTATTCGTAAGAATACTGCATTATTTTATATCACTGTATTATCCGCAGGGTATTAACTGGTTCGTGTTAGAACTAGTAATTTTCACTCCATTAGCGAAGCCATTAGATTAAAACAAATCCAGCAATATAAATTGGGTACCGAAATAGGATGGTCTAACTCCCGTCCACTGAATAAAACAATTTACACAGTCACGAACTTTATGTTACCAAGAGCCCTAGCTTTAACAGCCTCTCAGCTGTCTTGTGGCAAAAGATTCTCGGAGTAAATAAATTGAATTGAAAAGTTTCTCATAAGCCACCACTTATGAATGAAACTAACACATACAACTTATGTGGTGTGAGAAGCTAGGTTGTAATCCTGACTATAGAGCTGTACTGACTATTTAAGTAATATTCCTTTAGGCTTCTAAGAGCTTTCTGAACTACATTGGACGTTTCTGTTATGGAATCATATCTTAAGGACTCTTTTCTTCTCGATGTCTGTAGAAAAATCTCAATTTTAACTCACTTGTTATTTAAGATTTTTATGACAAATTGCTTGCGCACCCTTTAATGCCCTTTGTGCTACGGTTGTGCAGTCCCTGCGTTGATCAACTTCTTCGACGAGTTTGGTTGAATTCGGTCAGTACAGAGATTGCGCTTGCATATGGCATATACAAAGGGTCTCTATGAGTGAAATTTGGTATCAAGGATCTACCAATTGTTTGCCTATCCTAGAGTGGTACGGTTTCCCAACAATGTACGATTTTCCAAAAATGTTTCCAACATGATTTGAATATCTTTTTGAAATAAAACACTTCGGTTTGATATTTTTTGTTTCAGTAGAAATTACTTTTTTCTCTTGTTGCTTTTATTATTGATTTTCTTTTGTTCTGTATTTGCGTAATTATTTCAAAAAAATTTCTTTTTTTTTTATTTCTATTACAAAAAATTGCAATTAAAAAATTTATTTTTTAATAATAAAAAAAAAATTGTTCTATAAAAACGATGATTGCTTTTAATTGGAAGACATTACTTACGTTGGCTTATTTTGCTTTTCATTTTTTATTTTTATAAAAATTTTACTAATTATGTACGTGGCTTTATCACATTTTTACAAACTATTATTAACAAACACAAATTACAACAATTACTTTATAAAATTGGCAATAGATAAATATGTTTTCTTAAAAAGAAAAACAATTCTTTAAACAATTTAAACAGAAATTTAAATAAAAAAAAAAAAACACGAAATGCTTTAAATACAGAGAGATTGTTTATCATAGAAAAACTGAAGGAATTGATTTGAAAAAAATTAATTCAAAATTCTTTCTTCAACAATAAAAGTTGTTTTTGCTTTTACTTTTGCTTTTGCTTTTGCTTTTGTTAATAATTAATTGACTATTAGAATCTACATATAAAAACCTATAATAGCTGGTGTGGTAAAAGTGTTCCTTGCTACGTACGTATGCTTATATGAGGATAGCAAGAGTGTGTGTGTGTGTGATGCAAATGAATTGGAAATGATTGAGACGACTTAAAGCAATAATTTAAATCTAAGCAATGATCACAGATGGTGCTACCAGGCCCATTTCGGTGAAACTTTATTGAAATTCCATTCGTCCGGATGGCCGGCATGTTCGATTTCGGCCATTTTACTTTGGGCTGAAGACCATTTAAAGGGGCCAATGCCAGATTGGCGCATAGCAAATGCTTTTATATCATTACGTATAGGTCTCCTCTCGGTAATCATTTCCAATTCGGACAGTTCAGCAGCATCGTCTATGGTTATGCTAAGACGATCATCAAGAATCGAACTGTTAATAGTATCCTCGGCTTGGGAGGGTAATTCCTCTCCTGCTGACCTAACTTGCATATGCTGTAAACGCATAAAAACAGGACCAGCAAAGGCATGGTAATCACTTACACCCAAACGGGCATTATAGGCAAATAATTTGATGTCAATATTGCCATAGGCTACCGAAGTTTCATCGTCCAGTAGATCACCTCTAAAGCCATGCGTTCTTAAGAACTTGTCTACAGCTTCCAAGTTGGTAAGCTCCTCATTGTCGCTGGGTGTTAAATTATAAGGATAGGAGTCTCCTGGGCTGACTTTGCTAGCCTCTAGCATTTCATCGAAGTAGGCTATGCCATTAGCTAACCAAGCTGTTGTATTATCCGCCACAAATTGCTCGGTAACATCTTTCATATGTAAACGGCCCGGCAATTGTTCTGCTATCCATACCATGCCCTTGAAACGGTCTAAACGCTCTGTTATTGAAGCCTCATCATAAGGGTTCAAAGGCACAGGCTTATCATCCAGTTTTTCATCTTCGTCTAAGGTCTTATATAGAACACCTAGAGGGCCTAGTTTATTTAAATCCACCGTAATCCATTGCTTGGAACCGGTAAAAGGATGTCTGGACATAGCCTTGGCCCAGGTTTTACGGTTTTGAGCCACACGATTGGCAGCCATTACTCTTGCTGCTAAAGGTACTGCCTCTTGAACATTAACTGTTTGCCATAACTCAAGATTATCATTCTTCATGCCCACACCACCTACTATGGCCTGTACTTGTCTGCCTTTGACCACGTAAAAATCATCGGTAGAGGCCAAAATACCGGGGTAGCCAGTAAAAGTGATATCTATGCCCGGTACTGTATTGGAACGCTGATTGGGTCCAAAGTGATAATGAAACTTGTAACGCTTTTGGATTCTTAACATGGAGGCATAACTACCGGCAGTGCTATGGCCAAATAATAATTGCCAAGAGGGTGAATCTTCAGCTTGAAAGATTTTCGTTAGCATAGTAGCGCTAGGCAAATTGAAGTTTTTAGCCGCCCCAGTAGATGAGTCTTCAGTAAGATTCGTTTTAGGCAAAACATAGTTTTCATAGTAGATTCTTAGGTCCTGTATATCGGCTGCAGCATTCATTAAAAGGAAATCTGGAAATGGTATTTCTTCCTCCAGGTCAGAACGTGCTCTCTTGGCTCCCTGTCTGTAGCCAGTTTCTAGACCTTCCAGCTGATTGAAATACAAACTGATTTGATGCCAATAATGATCATTCTCCTGACGCAAAACGGCATTCTCTTTAATCTTAACATAGTTGTCCGTTAATAGATCACGTAGCCAGGTACAAAAGTTTTGAGACTCTTCATCGCGATCGCAAGATGATTGAATCGTGCTGGAAAATGAAAAAGAAGAAAATAAAGCTCATTCCCAAAGCTTGAAAGGAAATATTTAAACTTACTTTAACCACTGATGATAGACCTGTTTCCAGGTTAGTGAACCTTCTATAATACCAGCACCGTAGGCTTGAACCCAATCGGGATAGGAACGTTGAGTTTCGATTTCGATTTGGGCCCAGCTGTAAAGAAAAAAAGGAAGTTATTATTGAAAAACAACTTAAACGTTTAAAAGTTAAGAAATCCTTTACTTACCCATTCTCATAGATGGAATCCTTGTAACATATTCTGGCTGCACCTTTTGGAATGTTAAGAAGATCATTTTGTTGTTTCCAATATTCAATTTGAAAGCCAACTTTTTTAGTCCAAAATGCTGTAGCACAATACGTGCCATCGTATTCTGGACGCTCTATATAACTAATGAAGAAGGCACCAATCACTAGCAAACCAGCACCGATTAGAATGTATGTTCCAATCCGGGTCTTTTGCCATGATGCGCCAACTACTTTTAAAACTGTACCCGCCGTTTTGAAGCCGTTTAATGACAACCAAAGAAAAAATGAAAAACAAGCGTTTATACAGCTCCAAGTGCGCTGTGATAAATTTTTTTTAGGCTTTAAAGGGATTCGAGTTTCTAGCGATTGTTGGAGATTCCCAAATTAAGTTTCTGTATTTCTGTGTATGTGTGAGTGTGATGTTATTCTTTTCTACACCCTATAATTTAAATCAGCTCTGCTGGCGTATGAATGTTCTTGGCTAGACAGAATTTTGTTGTTGCTGTTGTTAAAACAATTGTTGTTGTTTAAGTACTGAGCCTTGAGTACTAAGCCGTAACTGCCGCAACCGTAGCAGTAGGTGGTGTCTACTTTCTCTAGAGAAACGACCGTTTTGGTCATCGGAGAAAGATTTTCAAAAGGAGACTTATTTCTCAAATTTGTTCGTGTAATCTTCTCTTTATCTCAACTTCTCCTCTCTTGTAATCTGATGGTGTTTTAAAGAATTCTTTCGGAAAAATGCTTATTAAATGGGATTTTTTTTTGTTGCTTGCTTTCGAGACTTTAATGGATTTTTAAAAATAGTTGTTGTTGTTGTTGTTGTTATTGTTGTAAATGGTAAGTACTTTTCAATTGGTGGGATTTTTTTTTGTTGGTTTTAGAAATTTCCTGTAATTTGTTGCTTTTGTTCGGGGAGAAAAATAGTTAAAGTTTTAGAATTTTTTTTCGATTCTTCTTCTTTTTGGCCAGAAAAGTAGAGGTTTTAGCGTAGAAAAATTTGTGTCTTTTATGAGGAACGGATATAAATTTTTTTATTTCCCTGTAAGAAAGAAAAGAAAATCAAAATAAAGAGATTAATTTGCGTAAAGAAAAATCATATGAAATTATAACAAAACTTTTAAAACTTCATTTAAAATTGATTTCAGACTTCTCCTTTGTGCCGCTAGGCTGCGGTTTGAGTGTGTTATGAAAATGATGGCGATCATGATAATAAATCCTCTTATGTTGACCCTGTGCGAATCCAATATTAGAATATATCATGTGGTGATGTAAGCATATTTGGCGACAATGAAGCGGCCATTAGATCCCTAGAGAATGCCGCCAAGTATTTGAGTAGGAGTTACTAAGACATTCTATGATTAGGCTCATATAGCTTCCTGATGACGTAACCTTTGAAGATAACACTAAAGCTGACGCGTTTAGAAAAGTTAACACGACATTAAATTCAATTGATTTCACACATGGAATTTCCCTATGAAAGCTGACACACAAACTTCATTCGTTTGTGGAAAGAAAGACTTGAAGAAAGCAGCCAGATCTGACCCGATTTGTTAAATGTAAGACAATATTTACAATAAAACTGAAGAAATTCCATCTTAAGAACCGCAAAGCAGTTATAAGTTGGCATTTTCCAGAAACTGTAACGACAAGGAAAAAGAAAAATCGCAGAACATCTTTCAGCATTCTTTCTTTCATTGTAAGACGCTTGGGAACCTCCTACATAAATACATAATTGGTCATTACAACCCTTGAGTCAGGACTACTTCTACTACTACTTTTCATGGCAATTTTATTTTCTCTCAGAACTTTTGCCAGAAATCTGCTAAGAGGAAGTCGCCTAAGAAATATTTTTTTCATATTTTCATTTTGATGTCCGAGCTGGAGTTTGAATAAGGCAACACGCTACCTACGACACTACGGCTTGGGAACCTAAGAAGAATTTATTAACAGAACGCGTCTAGCCAAAGGCGATGACTGAAATATGCCAACCAGTAGTTGTAAATATGTATATGGCGGAATAGGCAATATCGGTATTACAATGCCATCTTGTAGAATCAAAATAAGCTACGTCCATTGAGATGGGTACCAATGCAGCCTTATCTAAATTAATATCTCTTTCGTAAAGAAGTAAAGAACACTTCTATGGCTTTAATGTTTGAATGGGTTTGCCACTGCATTTGCGATCTTATCTAAACTAGGTAGCACTGTTAAATTATTTTTATAAGTTGTTCAATACCGTTAAGCGTATGATATGATCAAATAATTTATGATCACCTTTTCAGAGGATCGTGTGATAAAGTATGCGATTAACAACAAATGACTGGATAGGTTGGTTTTGCTTCAAACGATTTTTTTTTTGTTCAAACTTTGTTAGGAAATTTTTGTAAGTTTTTGTTTTCCGTTTTCAACATTTACCTGCGTTCCGTGTAATTAATTTTTTTTTAATAATTCTTGAGTTTATGGCAGAACGTTGCTTTTATGTTAAGGGCAGAAAGTCAACTACTTTAGCCATTAAAATTACAATTAAAAACTTAACCAATTACCCTCCTTATACCATACCATTACCATTACCTGGTATAAATTCGCGTATTTCATATTCATTTGATTTATACAAGCTTTATTTACTCGCAGACAATGTGAGTCTATAAAATTTATGAGTCGAACCCATATTATTATCTAGAAAATTTATAAAAAAAATTCTTTCCACTTGCCTTCTTCTTCTTCTTCTTCTTGGCATGCATATCTTTTGATTGTTTTATCAGAAGACTCTTGTCACAAATATGTTTAAATAACACAAAAAAAAAAAGGAAAGAAAGAAAAAAAATTAAATTCTTTATAAAATAAATTTTAAAAGAAAATCCCTGCCTGCAATTAACAGTTCTTATCGTGGTTAAAAAGAAAGTAGAAAAAGATAGTGGGTACGTGGACATGTCTGCAAATACTTAAGAAATATTCCATTTGATTGCCTTATTAATTTAGAATTGCAAATAATGTGAAGAAAAAAGGTATTTAAGTTAGTCAAGCGCGAATACAAATTTTAATTTTCGACTTCCTCGTAGGAATAAAAATGTTGATCAGCCAATGTGTGTTCCATCGACGAAACCAAATAGTAATCGGAAGAAGACAAGTCCGATAAATAAGGCCGTTGAGGTAGCAGCTCCCAGCCTAATGTATTCTGAACCGGTTTTGCCTCGTGTGTAGGTGCATTGTCATGTTGCAAAATTGCTTTGTCGTGTCTTGTGGCCCATTGTGATTGTTTTTCGATCATCACAAGGCATTTGTTGCTGGTAGCGATCTATATTAGCGATTTGACTTGGTTTTATGAGCCCGTGATACTCTACACCTTTCTGTTACCACCAGACACATTGTATTCCATTGTATTTGTTGAATCGATCTGGTTTCCCAACCGAAGTTGATGTCCCGGATTAACTCATGATTTCTTCCGTTTAAGATTCTGAAAAAAAATTCATTCTTCATCACCAGCAACAACAACAATTCGATGCAATACTGATTTTCTATCGTGTCTTTGAAATAAAACTTCTCAAGTGGGTTTTCGTTTCTCCATCCGTCCTGTCGCTCAATCTATGTGGCAGCCATTTCCCGGAATTTTAGAACTTTCCATAGTTTTTAAAAGGGTTCAGAAATTGTTTGTTGTGCAACATTTAACATTTCTGTCATCTTCATCAAATATTGTTTGCAATTCGGCTTCTTAAATTTTTTTTGATGGTCTTCCTTGTCCATTATTTTTCACATCATAAACATTATCTCTGAGCCGTCGAAATTATCTTCTTTCTGCATGTTAATTTTGATAGAGCATGGTCACCATATGCCTCGACAAGAATTCGGTACGACTCTTTAAACACTTTTCTACAAATGAAAATAGAAAACGAATGCCCTCCGCAAATCCATCTTTCCTGATCCAAAAATCGCCATCTTTAACACGATGAAAGAATATGTTACTGTGTGTTCTTGACTGACCATATACAATATATACTGAATATGATCGACAGACGGCATTAACAACACAAAAAAAAATAAGACTCGTTCATAAGCCTGTGTATGCATTTGTATCAGAATAGTGTTCGGCTATAACCTCACAAAAAACAAATCGAGGCTCTTTCATAATGAATGTGTCCTATGGAGACATTAACTTCTTACCGGTACACCTAGTAATCTATAAGGAAACAAAGTTGCCTTAGTCTAGTAAGTAGTGTCAGATATCTCCAATAAAACGAAATACAAAGAAATATTTCTTCGAAGACTTCTTCGCGGCAGTATTCTGGCAAAAACTCAGAGAATAAAATAAAATTGCCATGAAAAGTTTCTCAAACTCAGTAGGTAAACTGTTAGGTTCCCAAGCATGTATAAAATTAACACACACAACATGGTGATGTTAGAAGGAAGGTGTATCATGACTAAAGATGTAATAACCTATTGAGTAAGTAAGTACGTAGTCCACTACTCGAATTCTGTCTAAAATGTTGCTGTCTGAATAAACAGGATGGATGTTATAAAATTGACGTCACTCATGTATAGAATTAATAAACACACATAAGTGGTGTGGAAAACTAGTTCGTAATCCTGGCTGAAGGGGGGTTGACCAATGACCAATTGTGTATGTATACTTATGTATGAAGAAAGTAAGATCTGATTGCAGATCAGATGTTGAACAGAGAATTGTATTTTTTGACACGAGTAGCATTCTTGAAGCTTGCCAGGGCAACAGGAGGAGATATACGTAGGAAACCATAGGTATAGACTGAAGGCAGTACAATAGATTGTACTGCCGCAGTCTTATGTTATCTCTTTGTTATGTTATCACAACAAATTTCTACAATTTCCTAAAACCCAAAATGTTAGGTTAGGCCGAAGTGGTAATTTTAATTACCAAAGCACACTTGAGCATGCATAGTGACTCGTTGTGATGCCATAGGTAAGCGCAGTTTCACCAACCTGTACAGGGGCAGCAATAAAATTCCTTTTTTGGTTAAAGAAATAATTTTCTAAGAATTATTTAAAATGCTTTTGAAAATGAATAAGTTTTCTTAAAATTTTAGTTGATAAAACAATGCCTAAGTATTGATAAAGAAAAACCCACTCAAACAAAACTATGCGCACGTTTTACTCAATTTAATACAATTTTAATATTCGATTTTATTATTTTAATAAATTCATATTTAATTGTTTCCTATGCATAATACAATAAATTATTATTTTTTTTTTCAATTAAAATTTATTAAAAAACTTACGAAAAAAACTCTAAAAACGCTTAATTTCTGCGAACGTAGGAAATATTGAAAGAAAATAATTTCATTTATTATTAAAATATTTTTTTTAATTATTTTTTAAAAGCAATTGTTTATTTATAAACGATTTTATAATTCCTTTCGGTTTTTTTTTTTTTTTTT
>QOCX01004868.1:0-13859 GCA_005959815.1 Sarcophaga bullata | reverse complement strand
AAAAATTATTCAAAAAATGTTTTAAAACGAATTGGTGTTAAGTTTAAATGGTGACAGACAAACATATTTATACTTACTTTTGCATGAAGGGACTAAGGTTTGAACTCTGGGGTTCACTACAAAATACACGATTATTGTACTAGCGCACATTCCTATAAAATATCGAAGAATCAAACAGATTATATTACTTCTTTCAAGTAATATTTCTGCATTCCGCTTAGAGCCTTGCTTAAACAGGAAAGATATTCAATCCAATAAGGATCCGAATATACGTAATACTCAATTTATAATATCTTTGCAAATGTTTCTATTTAAAGGTACTGCATTTATCCACCAGTAATTGGCATCTATTCCACTCTCATATTATATAGTCAACATTTCTGATATGAAACGGTTCATTTAGATTTGGTATCCTAGTCCTTATCTCTTTGATATTTAGTCAGGCCTTAGATTTGAAAAACAAAAGACTTCTGTATCTTCTAGTGAAAAATATTTAATATCTCAGCTTAAGCTGTTCTCAACACGAGTCTGCCACTTCAACCAATAACATCCCCCAACTAATCCTTTGGGGAGAATTCAGACATCACATCAAAGTTGTTGAGTATGACATCTTATTGACATCATACGCTTTCACAGCTGCCGTAGAACAAAATCCATTTATTTAGATTATAATTTATGTAATTAATTGAAAATAAAATTTAAATAACTTTTTAAATACAATTCGATTAACGTTCAGATTAGTTCTACCTGGCATACCAATGAAGCAAAGCAAATAAAAAACAAAATATGGCAACTTAATTTTCTTATTTGACATTTTTTACAAACATTCTTTTTTGCAATATTTGTCCTTTCTGGCAACACATATGGTGGGTTTTGATCGAACACCACCCACCCACCACAAACAAAATTCGCACTTTGTTTTTCATGTCCGGTTTGTGTAAGTAAAAATTATGGCCTTTGTTGTTTGAGAAGAATTGTCAGCATGGCGGGTGGTTCATGGTGTGTGTCGGAGGTTGGTGGTTGGTTTCTGATACTGGAGAGAGAACGGTTGTCGTTGTTTGTTGTTGTTGTTGTTGTTGTTAAGTAAGGATCGAATTGACGAACAGACTTCTAGTCGTGAATTTTGGGAATGTGGTGAAATTATTCGGTATGGTGAGTTTTTACTGTGGTGAGTTTTGTGGTGGTTAAATTCACCAAAGTATGGTTAATCGAAATATATACTGTACTACCATAGATCACTCCGCTGTCAGTGCTGAATTCATTGGTATATGTCTAGAATAATTAATTTTCACCTCCATTAGCGGAGCCATTGTGTAAAACAAACATTTTATAAATGGTGGGATGAATTTAGTCACAAACACTGAATAAAAAAAAGTACACCCAACTAACGGTAGTGTTGCCATTGTGCCAGTAATTCTATGCGTTAAAACGCATCTTAAAAATTAAAATTAAGAAATGTGACAGAAATTTTTCCTTATTTTTCTTTTGTCCTTCTTCCACATCTGCGTCTACCTACGTTCATTTTAGCCTAAAAAATTTTTAAAACAGGTTAAAAATTGTATATTATTGTCCAAATATTTATAATTTTTTTGTGCATCAGGAAAAATTAATAAAAAAATAAAAAGAAAAATGAAATGAAAGTAAATTTGGTTTATTTTTACCCCCTCTTTTGTGATTTCGTTCCGAAGAGTTGGTTACAACTTTTTTTATTTCCTGGCAACATGCTCTTATTACGATTATTTTTGGGAGGTTTAAAACCTGTGAAAGAGAGCCAGCAGAGAGAAGTTAACGTTGTTTTTTTAAACGTCAGTCCTAAAAAAAGGGTCTTCTTGGTTGTGTCTGTCGTGCGAGATAAGTGTGCGCGTTTAAGAATTGAAATTGTGGTGACATTCACTTAATGAAAGAGAATACTTTAATTTTTTTGTTTTAATTGCCATTGTATTGGATTTCCTGGTACTACTATTTCTTCTTTTTATAACAATTTACTTTGGCTGAAATCAAATAAATAAAAGAAAAAAGGATTAAAAAATGCATTTATTTTGAAACCAACAGAAAAAAAAGAATTTAATTCAACACAAAAGTTTGCATTAATAAAGAGTGTTTCAAATAAAAATTAATGGCATAAATATTACAAGCAGAAGCTAAAGCAAAAAAAGTCCAATATTGCAATATAAAAATAGGAAATAATTAAATAAAAAGAATAGAAAGTAGAAAGAATAGTTAAAATAATAAAAAAAAAGCCTAAGAAATCCAAATCATTGAAGAAAAAAATTTAATAAAAAGGGAAAAAGTTCAAGAAGAAGCAGAGTGTAATGGGTGAGTTTGCAATTAAAAACATGAAAAGCAAAAAAAAAAAAACATGAAAATGTCAAAATGAAAATAAAAAGAACATGAGAAGAGAAGGTGAAACAGTTTTTGGGGTGGTTAATTTTTGGCGAACAACAACAAAAAAATATTAAAAAAAATCCAATAAGATTAAGAACTTTTTGCTAATGAAACAAAGTGACAAAGAAAAGAAAGATTAGTTTTTGCATTAAAGGTGTTAATAAATATTTGTTAAACATATTTATTTTGTTACCATTTTTTAATTAAGTTTACATGTTTTTTTTCATCTTTTTTTATTCTTTAATTTTTTTTTTTTGATTAAATAA
This sequence comes from Sarcophaga bullata, assembly GCA_005959815.1. Lineage (NCBI taxonomy): Eukaryota > Metazoa > Arthropoda > Insecta > Diptera > Sarcophagidae > Sarcophaga > Sarcophaga bullata. The sequence continues at coordinate 11,208 of QOCX01004868.1, read as the reverse complement.
ACATGTGAAAGAGAGCGGTCGATTCTGTACACTCCCTGTTTTGTTAAGCAAAAACAAATACATACACACACACACACTCGCTTACTAGGTAACGCATATTCTCCAATTAGCAAAGAGCAACAGAGATTCTTATTAAACTGCAGAGAGAATATAAGATTCTCTTTTATTATGCTCTTGTTATTAGTTTTGCTCTCTCTCTCTCTCACGCTCTTGTTTTTAATGTAGCATTTTGCATATGTGTTTTTTGTTTTGTGTTTTGTAGTTTTTTTCTTCCAATTCGAATTAGAATTTTTCCTGCAAATTAGTTCGTCGAATCGAAAACATTTTGGACGACGACGACAACGTCTAATGAGATATCACCGCTGTACTGTGTGTGACCAAAAAAAAACAACAAATAAATAACACCTAAGAAAATAAAACAAAACGGCAACAGAACGTAAAACATTGTAAATTTGTTAAAAATCAGGTTTTATTCCCCTATTTAATCAATTGTTTACACTTACACAACAAAAATAAAAATAAAACCTTGTTTAATTCTTCATAAGCATACGTCATCGTCAACGTGTGTGTCTCTCCCTCAACCTCTCGCTCTTTCGCTGCCTGCACATATTTTATAATCAAAATATTATCTGTCAAAAATTGTGTTCTTCTTCGTATTTTGTTACTTAATAAAATAGTGTGGCTAACTTTGAAATGTTTTTGAGGTAGAACAGCTTTTAATATTTGTCTGTTTCTTCTGTTTTTTTTCATTCCATGGCTAATTGGTGAATGGAGCTTAATTTATTCATGAATTTTATAACGTATTTTTTATTTAACAAATACACGCAATTTATGCATAAATTTGCGTTATAGTTACGAGTTTTTGTAGGTCAAGCCATTTTGAGCGTTTGTTGTTTTATTAATCCTCTAGTGGTATTTTAAAGTCACAACTTTAATTTCATCCAGTCAGTAGAGCGTTGTATTACTAGACGAGGGAACAAGCCTTAAGTCTTCAGTTCTCAGTGATAAAGAAATGTGAAGTTTTATTAGGTATAGGTTGAATAAGAGAAGAGGTAGCGCAACCTCCATCCCTATGGAGTATGTATTCCCCACATTTTTTGGATGTAAAGCCCACAAACGCCTGTGTGCTTCAGGGGTAATTGGCAAGTCATAATTTGCTGTCATTAGGAGGTGTGGAGTTCAATATGTCATCATACTTTCGTTATCGGTGATAGAAGATATCAAGAAATAAAACTTGCATGAAATAAATTGGGTGGATTGATATTAAATTTCCATATTTTAAGGCCTCAATAGCTAATAGCTACTGCTCGCTCTTGTTTTATTCACCGTAATACGTTTGCCAAAAAACAATGAAACCTAATATTTATTATATTTTACATACATACATAGAAAGTGCTAATTATTTATCAATTGACACCTATAATGAGCAGTAAATTAATTGTTTAAATACAATACATGTATCATATCGAAGGTTGAATTCTAATTAGACTGAAAGAAAAAGAAGAATGCAATGTGGCATGAGGTTCAAGTACAAAGAAAAATAAAAATGAGAAATACAACATTTGAATAATATGTGAGCACTTTTGTTTCCTTTTCTTGTATACCAGTTTATAAGAATTTAGGGGAAAGGAAATGAATTCAAAGGAAAATTGTATTTACAAAAGGGGCAATCAAATCAAGCAGAATGAAAACAAGTTTATTTTTTTATACATACACTTACAACATTAAGGTTCTTTAATGTATGGTTTAATATTATTAACAATGTTCTGTCAAAGAATGATTATAAGCTTTAAAATCAACCCCCCACAAAATGTATTTGAAAAAACAATCTACAATTACGCTTCTACGTTTATAGCAGAATAAGTAAGATAATGTGCCAATAATTGTAAATTTGGCAAAGAAATGTTTTTTTTAATCTATTTCAAAGGTTATTTGGTTGGATATTTGAATCCCTTGTTGGTTGGTTTAATCCCTTTCCTGTATACGCTTAATATGTTATAATTATAATTTATTTAATTATTTTCATTAAAAGAATACCTACTGAGAGCCTTGCTAAGGCAATTGAATTTCATTTTAAATCTTTAATTGCAATTCATTTTAAATTATAAGATTTTTAATGTTTAGGCTATGAATAGAAGATGAAATTCCAGAAATTACATTTGCCAAGTCAGTTGCCATCTAAAACGTGTTCTTTTTTTGGCAACCGCCAACGCTATTAATGTTCCGTTGCCATCTCCATAATTGACCTATAAAAATAAATTATTGTTCTTCTTCTTATTTGTGTTTTATTACAATAATTTCCGTATACAAATGAAATTCTTAAAAATGTCATTAACCCCGTTCACAAAATATAAAAAAACCAAACAAAAAAGCGACAAATAATGTCTGCTTTGCTACAAGTTACAGCATCTTTTTGTTTATTTTTTTTGTGCATTTTTACGCTTTCGCATGTTGTCATCACTGCTGAATTGTTTGTGTTTCATTGTGTTGTTGTGTTGTGTTGGTAGTTGTTAATAACTGCACACCCAGCAACACAACAGTGTGCTTATCCTCTCTTTAGTAGAACGTATGTTTTGTTTTATTTTTTATTTTGATTATTTCCTTTCTTCCCCTTTGTACTTTTTTTTTTAACTTTTTCTATTTCTTCTTTGTTTTTATGTAATCCGTTGTAATGTCAAATGACGGCTTAATAAACAGTCCGTCTGCGGCCTTTCTTTCAATTGGTATTCGTTGTTTTTTTGTTTTTGTTTTTTCTCATGTCAGCATAAAAATCTATAATTTGTTCATTTGTATGTGTGTGTCGTCTCTTTTTGATCCCCATATGGTGATGGTCACTTGCATAGACTTATGGACTGTGATGTTGGATGTATGTTTGATTGTTTGGTCGGTCGGTCGGTCAGTCGTTTGATAGTTTAGCTGGGTTGATTTGTTTCTTGGCTTGAGTTATATCGCATGATTTGCTGAATTGCTGCTTGCAAAACTTACAACATGTGCAGCTAGGCTTATAAAAATTATTTGATAAAACCTCTACTTTGTACGTTTGTCTGTTCCTTTTTTCTTTATGCCCATTTTCTTTTTCTTATTTCTCTTAAGTCTGTCCTGTCATCATCGCCACTGTTATTATTGTTAATAATAATGCATATTACTTGTATTTATTATTGTTTGTTGCATAGTTTTCTTCTTGTTGTTGTTGCTATTGTTGTTTGCATGTTACGTGCCTTATTTGACTAGGCTTATAAATAAAACTTTACTTGTTTTACGATCTGATACCCTACATCATGGAAAATTTCTACAACAATTCGCTTCTGACATGAATTGTGGATAGGACTTTTAGAGTATCTTGGATGTCACTTTGTGTCTTTGCATCAAGAATGATAGAATTGAGGATTACGATACTTTCTGTGCTTCTTGGCAGACAACATGAAAAAAAAACTGACCCAACTAACCCACCTCCTCGCCTATATTCATATAAACGTTCTATATTCTGCAATCATTGCACTACCATTTTTTTCTGGAGAGAACATCAGAAAGTCCTTGACCCAAGGACACTTTCGGAAACGAATAAGATGAGTGTTGAACTCGTTTTTATTACAAACATACATATGTATGTAGATGGTGTAGGGGCATGATGATATTGTTGATAATTCTTAGTTTTCCCATCCAAAGTTTAAGTGTTTGTCCGTCCTCATCCACCCGTTCATTCATTTATTCATTTGTACACCATTTTTTTAAAAAAAAAATTTCTTTGGTATTCGCATAGAAAAGCAAGTGCAACCAATACAACATAACATACATGTAAGTATGTACGTTCGGTTTGTACTTACATGTATTGTATGTATATGGGCATATAAACGTGTCATGAATGAAAAAATTTTCAATTTTATTCCTCGTTATTGTTATTGTAAGAAAATACAAAAAAAAATATTCGTACTTATTATTATTATTGTTGCTGCTGTTGTTGTTGTTGTTGTCTATTGTGCGATGATGATTTTGATGGGGTTTTTCTACTCATCTTGTCAAATCGGTTTTTCTTATGTACTGTTATTTATTCAATAAATGTTGTGTTTTTTTTTTTTGCTGTAGTTTGTGGATATAAAAAAGAAAACAACAAATTAACACAACAATACAATAAGAAAATAAAGTATGACAGACGAGAGAGACTATAGAAAAAAAAGGAAAAAAAGAAACTTTTAAATTATTCATACAATGCCAGAGCCAGTCAAGCCATCATCCATCCATCGATAATAGCAGGCAGCAGCAATGAAAGCGAAAGAGTTCTATTTTTGTGTTTTTTTTTTTCTTGTGATGTTTTTGTTTTTATTGAATGTTATTGCCCTCATTGTCGTGACATTCTTTTTTTTCTCTATTTAGCATTTTTTTTTCTCAGTCATAAAAACAAATACAAAGTGCCTGTCACCATTAAAACACACAATTTTTAATTTGTGTCTCTGTTGTGCATTCATTTGAGTTGGAAATTATTACAGTGGGAATCTAATATCACTAACAGCTTGGAAATAATGATTTATTTTGTGTTTTTTCATTTCTATGGAAATTCTATAACGAATTGTGCTGCTTTAATAGAGCTGAAGGAGTACTCATCCACTAGCCTTAGATCCAAATTCTATGATTTACCCCAACCGAGAATTGGATTCGAGAATTAAATCTCGAAACTTCTCAGCTAATTTCGCTCATTGGTCCAGTCTCATTGGTAGACTTTATGTCGAACTGATTTGGATACCAATTTAAACATAATTGGAACTGTCAAACGGTGACTGAGGAAAATTCAAATTACGTGTATTTCCCATTAACCATTTGCAGAATATTCAGAAACTTCGAGTTTTTTCTGTCAATGGAGAGAACAAAAATTCTCTTAATTTTTTGGAATAGAGTCGGTTTCTAACGGCATCACATTCTCTGTGTAACGGTCTGAAGTGCATGTGCCTTCTCTCTACTGTCTCACCGATATGTTGCTGACAGATCTGGTAGATTTTCCGACTTAAGCTTCCTTGCGAGAGGAAAACTACTTGAAGAGTATTCTGGATGTTGTGGCCTACTCTGGCGTGAGAAAAACCATTCAATCTCTCACAACTCATGGCATAAATTCAATTAGGCTCCTTACGGTTGCCATTTCTAAACACGACAAGATTGAACATGCATATGTCTAAGCATATGAGTAATTCATATTACGATTATTGTAGGGAGCTGTTTTGTGAACATAGACAGAAAGTCAATGAAAATCAATACCAAGGCATCTCAGTTTATGTGGTTTTCAGACGCGTGACTGCTTCAAAAATGTATTGCAGGCGAAATTTATAGGATTTATCAGAAGGACCCGATTGGTTTTGAAGTAGACCACATGGAATATACATGGGTTTAGGATTTGCCAGGTGAAATTGTCACTGTATTACACTCCTATAGTTTCGTAATGCTCATCGCCCTTTAAAGTTTAAAAGAATTTATCATTTTTCCTTATTTCCTAAAGGTGGGGGCGGCCTATTTTTTATATTTGATTTTGATTTTAATCAACATATTTTACAATTAATCATCATGATATCAAATTAAATTGTGCGAATATAACGTTTGATATGATTAGATTAAAAAATAGTTTTTTATTTCTTTTTATTGAATGATTGAAATCAATCATAAAATTGATTAAAAGGCCAGGCCGTGCACTTCAATACAAATGACATCATTAATGATGGACATAAGCGATTTGAAATTGAAAAATTCTTTTCATTTGCTTGTCGGCTTGTCGGATAAAAAAATTAATTGATTTAATATTAGTTTTTCAAATTGCTCTGTTGCATTACGAGGGTAGAATGGAGCAACAAAAAAAAAATTAATAATTATTTTTCAATTTCAACGTAGACTTTAGAAAATAGCAAATTGTTGCTGGGAAACAAGGATTCAATACTTTGAAGCTTTTAAGGGATTTTCAAATTTCTGTAGAACTTATTATTGAATCGTCCATCTTCGATGTACTATCATTATTTATCATCACACTTTCCTTTTATTGTAATGATTTTTTTTTACAAATAATAATTGAATTTCTGTTTCATTTCTTATTTCAAGTAACAGATTTAATGGATTTTCTTTTTTAAAAAACATATATACAAACATATGTACGTACATATTGACCCTATAAAGCTTTTATAAAGTGTTGCTTGCCAGCCAGCCACATTCATGTAAACGTGTCTAAGTGGTTTATGCCCATTTATTTCAAACTGCAATTAACTCTTTAGACAATTCGATTTGATTTTTTCTTCTGTTAAGTACGTATAATGCAGACCACCCTTTACCCTTCCCTATGTCTCACTCTCTCCCTCTCTCATTTTTTAATGGTATTTCAGTTTAAAAGTTTTTAAAATTTAGGGAGAAAAAAATGGAGTGTGGTGAGTAGATTGCCGGCGCCTAATGTGGGTCAATAGTCGCCACTCTGTACATCACTCACTCACTCACTCACTGCAATACACTTGATGCGCTTGTTCTACGTATCTTTGCTTTGCCTATCTGACTACTACCACCACTTAATTGATTATCGATCTATTTTTGGTTACAAATTTAATCATTATGCTATGATTCTGCTACGAATCATTAGAATCGATTCTATTTGTTGCCTGTTTTTTTTTTCTTTTTTCTTTTTCATTGAAATTGAAATTTACTTTCAGTTTTTCTCGCTTTTCTTTTTTCTATATATGTGTTGTTTGTTCTGCTTCAATCAGAGGGGAATAAACATTTTATTTTCGAATTTAATTTTACTTTTTCGTTTGGCTTTCAAATATATATTGTCGTTTAGAAGAGCAAAGCATTCTAGACATTCCTGCTTCTTGCTAACTGTTCTGCTCTGCTCTGGTCTGCTCTTGTTGTTTATAGAAGATATGCTCCGTAAACTTTATTCCTCTTCTCCCAATTTGTCTGGCTAAGATTTTCATTTTCGAAAATTTTCACTTTTTTTTGGCTCAATTTTTAGTCTATTTTGTTACTTTAGAAACAGCGGTTTTGCGTCAAAAGAAATTCTCACCTTTAAACAACATTAACATTACGGTTCGGTTTTCATTGGAAATTCAAAAAAAAAAAAAAACCAAAAGAAAAGCAAAAATTTCATTTTATTATGCCAAATAATATACAAACAAAAAGTGAAGAAAAGTTCTTTTAAAAAATAAAACAAAAGTTGTGATTTTCTTTTATTATTAAAAAAATATTGAAAATTTTGTGTGAATTTAAAAAAAAGTGAATAATTTGTATTTAAAATCCCTGTAAAATTTAAAATAATTTAAAGATTATGAAAAAAACTACCACATCTTCACGTTTTTTAAACTTTTTTGGCAATATACGTAAGATTTGAAATTTCCAATTTGTTAATTTTTAATTTTTTTTAAAATTAAATGTTCCTTTTGTTTTCCTATTTTCCAAGTTATTATACAACGTTATGATGGTGATGATGATGATGATTATTTTTTATTCTTAATCAGCGTTTATTTGTGTATTTATTTTGAAAATGCCCACGCCTTTATTTTCAAATAAAACATCGTTTATTTCTATTTCGCTTTCTTTTTGTTTTTGTTGTTGCTGTTTTCTATTAAAAGCAATAAAAAAAATTGAACTGAAATTTTGCGAAAAATATAAACACAAGGTGTCTCAAAAGAAAGTCTCTTTTTAGTGCTACGTTTAATAATAAACGGCCAAAAAAAAAAAACACATGCGTTGGCAGCACTCGTTTAATGGGACTTTTGATAGACTCCATGATGTCTGACATGTCTTTAGAGAACGTCAAACAAATTTATAACCTTTAGATTCAAGGTAAACTTATAGGAAAAACTTCACGAGTTTTGAAACTGGACTGAACACTGGCTAATTTAAACTCCCTCTTCCGGAGATCAATCCTCTACGGAATATTTCGAAAACTCATGGCCAGTACTACGTTCTGCTGCAACCATTTACCTTCAGCTTATTTATGATGACAATAATGCTATAAACACATAAGAAGCATCAAACACTGTATCCCAAATAGAAACACCTGGGCGCATATTAGGTACTGGACAGGCTATTGACCTTGTTGATATCGATCAGCATGCCAAAGTTTGTCAATTCAAAAGACATGGATGAGACATTTGAAGTTAGAATAGTAGTTCATGTACTCGAACTACTGTGATATCTTTTCACAACAATGACAATATTTTTTGTCCTCTTAAGCGATTAATGTCCCACTAATGTCTCTCATATTCGAGGTCTATTGACAGTAAGCTAAACAGTTATAAACTTTCTTATGAGATACCCTGTATGTATGATGAACCTGTATATTAATTTCTAGATACGTGATTTAATTAAAATTTTCACAAAAATCCAAAACGTTTTCCAAATAAAACATATGCGCGTTAAAATACTATTCCTTCGAGTATTTCTATCGTAGTTATGCAATTCATTTTGTGTTAACGCTATAGTCAAATCGCTAATGGGCATCACTTATTTATCGATTAATGTTATTGTAATAAGTTATTCCTTAAGTCCCATCTATATTTTTCTAGAATAAGTCATTATAAACATTTTTTTACGCGATTACAATGTGCGCCATTTTCTTTCGAATATATGGATAGACATATAACGTATCCTAAGACTTAAGGAAGTTTTTGCCCTTTATTCAACGCGAAAAAGTTTGTATATTTTAAAGCTTGAATAAAATAAGTCACTTTAATCACAAATATATTTCAGGAATTTTAACGTTAAAGTACTATAAATAAATACTTGAAGTCGTTTATAATCTACGAAATTGAATCATGGGCTTGGGCTCTTCTCCCAACATTGTGAATTTCTATTCGCTGCTTTGATTTTTCTTCAAATATAAAATTTATAATTCAAATTGAATCCCACAACCACAGATGGTTTTAAAAAGCTCTGCATATGAGATGAAGGCAAAAGGTTTATTAGGAATGACTCACCTCTGATCTACAGATAATAGGTGGGTTGAATAGAGTTATTCAACTCTAATCTGTTTAATGGAGTTGTTGTCACCTTCTGTATGCCAAAAATTCATAATACTGTTTATCATAATGTGCATCTCAAAGCGCCATTAAAGGTAAGAGGGGTTTAGATAGAAACACTTAGGCAATACAAAGCCCATTCTGATATCTTCATATTCTCTGAACCATTCGGAGCTTTATGAAGTTAGTAGTCTAACTAATGTCTATCAATAAGATATCTTTTTATCCTCTAACATAGTGCTGGTCTTGTGTCCTTTAGGTGACGAACAGTCTTCTCCTCTTTCTAGTCTATGCAGAAATCATTTGTCATGTACCCAAGATCAATGAATCTATTATTGTATTGTCAGTTATGGGTTTGTAGGTCTATTAAAGTAGAAAAGTAGAAAGTAGAAAAACATTTGTTTGTTAGCCAATTCATCTGCTCTGAGCTTACGCGGGAGGGAAATCGTCTTGCTCTTACCAATCCGCTATCTCGTTGAGATGTTCATGACAGCTATACAGCGCTCTGGAATTCTTTACCTCGGAACCCAGTGGCTTGACAGCCGCGTAGCTGTTAGAAAGTATGGTAACATGAATTCAAATTTTATTAAAAAGACTTGCATATTAATTGCACTTGTCCTCGGCAACAGTGATTGTACAACACCCGTTCAATAGAATTTTAAAATTTTTTTCTAGAATTTACAAAAAAATGTATACGGAAGCCTAATGGAATCAAAATTATTTAATAAATATTGCGAAAGAACAAATTTAATTCATTTTTAAATGTAAACCCGATAAAATTGTAATTTTGAAATTTTATAAACAATTTATGATGATGGTGGCGGGTGCTGGTGGCTAAAGAGAAAAACCACAGAAAATTAAATTTGTTTTTGTTTTTGTTTTTTATTTTCAACCATAATGAAAACATCACATCACTCACTAATATTTTGAAGAAGTTTATGAAATAATCATATTATTTATTACTAACGTCTACGTGTGTGTGTTTGTTTGTTCAGTATGTGTGTGTGAGTCACTATGTTTATTTAATAAATAATAGAAATTTTATTGTGCAAAATTTTTCTGTGTATAAAAAAATTTTAAAAAAAATTTGTTTTTTTTTTTTCAAATTAATTCTTGTGTTTACATTCAAACATATTTTGAATACCAACCAACTGAAAGAATAATTTTGTTCAATACAGTAAACTCTGGATAATGTGAACTACAAAATCAAAGTAGTTTACATATGTCCATATATATGGTATTACGATTGTAGACGCCCTTAATCATGTTAAATTCTAAATAAAAATGAGACTTTAATCCCTTGTAACTCTAGGTTTTGTTAGATTTTGAATATAAATTTAAACCCCTTTTTTTTGATAGATTTTTTAGAAAGTAGATTCCAAATTTATCCGATTGCTCTTTGGCAATAAATTTTCAAAATTCTACTAACTTAGTTTACGCTGAAAGCTTTTCTCTGCAGATCAGTAATACATGGACTCCATAGGTTCAATGAGCGTAGCTTACTCAAGCCCTATCAGGTCGCATTGTAATACCAATATTACCTATGCCATCTTGAAATTATAGTTACATCTCTTTGAACTGGCATCGTCTAGCCATCCAGATAGCTTAACGAAGACGTGTACTCTATTCAAACAACCTTTGGCTAGACTGGTATTGTCAAGAATTTCAGGATGTCCAAAATTTATTCTTCTTTTTAGATCCTAAAGTGCCGAACAGTGACAGAGAAGATTTTCTGTTTTGTTTCCGCTTATTTCCCCTCGCTACAGCTTTGGCAGAAGTGGCGGTGAGGTATTTCCTGCTCCTGGGCGAGTGTACCTAGAGCTCAGTATTCCATTATAATAGCTTATAGGCGCCTTTAAATGGAATTTGATCGGATTTAATGCCAATTTTGTTTTGCATATAAAGAAATAGGTGTTCCCATTCACTGGTTAGTTACAGAGTTCCCTATATTGGAACTTCGCAGTTACATGGGGCCTTACTGTACTGATGATTTTATTTAAAATATTAAAAGAAAACGAAACATGTTTGTTGGCATACATTTCTGTGTGTGTATTTTTTTTAAAATTTTTCGTGTATATTTTTAATAGTTTAATTTAGAAAATGTTAAACACTCACTCACTCACTAACTTTGCAAAAAAAAAAAAGCTACGAAAAATCATCATCAAATGCAAAAACCAAAAACAATAAGAGAAAAGCTCAGAAACCAAAAGAAAAGGCAATGAATGAGAGT
>QOCX01004867.1:0-13863 GCA_005959815.1 Sarcophaga bullata | reverse complement strand
GAAACCTAGGCATATAACATCTCGATCTACCCGCAATGCCTCTGCTCTCCCCTTTGACCCCCATAGTCATAAAGCCCTTGAAGTGGCTGATATGTAGAGAGATCAGGACCAACTACCAAACCGCCCTTAGAAAACAAACCGTATCTAGCGAGAGCATCCGCCGCATTCATATCAAATTTATAGTGATTTCTAGCTGACATTAAAGGGTGTAACCAAGATTTAAACCTAAGGACCCGTACTGGCAGTAAGTCAATTACATAGATTCTGAGCCTGTTTCCATCCAAAAGATCCTCTTACCAGATGAGCTATATTCGAATGGATTTACTTGAAAGGATGTGTCAAACATAACCTATTGTCTTTAGAGGATCATAACTTAGCTCCTTACACCACCCATATTGTGGGCGTTAATTTTAACCATGATCTACAGTTCAACGTCGATGCTGAACAACAGATTTTAGGAACATTTTCATTACAATTTGACTCACTCTCTGAGTTTTTGTCAGAAGATTGCTGAGAGTAAGACTTCGAAGGAAATATTTCGTCTTGTTTCAGATCTCTAAGCTGGGATTTGATCCCACTACCTACTAAGCTTCAATGGAAACTTATTTAAAATTTTCTTTACTAATTTCGCTGAAACGAAATCTAGCCATACGGATAACATTTCTTTTTTTTTTTCTTCTTAACAGCCCAAGCAACATCAGATCTTGCAACCAAACTGGGACCAAATCCATCAACTGTCACTTGCCCATCTTGTGGAGCCTTTAGAACAACACGCATGGTTTTTACACCAAATACACGAACACATTTATCTGCTCTAATCCTGTGCTTAGTGGGGTAAGTCTACTTTATCAAACTGTCATTAGAAATTTCAATTAAAAAACGGAAGTTCATTTCTAACTGTAGATGGTGCTGTTGTGCTTGCATTGTGCCCTATTGCATGGATAGTTGCCGTGCTGGTAATCATTATTGTTCACAATGTAATGCCTTTCTGGGCACATACAATTCGACTCCAAATTCGAAATCCTATCCAAGGCCTCTTCTAAGACCACATCGACGCCATAGAAGGCGAGGCGAAGACAACTAAAGAAATGTATTATGTATGTAGACTGTGTTGAAAAGGTTTTAAAAACCATGTGTGTGGTATTTTTTTATTTTTTTTAATTTTTTTTTTAATTTTTTTTTTTATTTATAAACGCAACTTTACCTAACGACAAATGCGAATACTTTATTTATAAAAAAAAATTTTTTTAAGAATTTGTTTTGTATTCTTCTTTTTTTGTTAAAGAAATACTAGAAATATAACATTAACAAATAGCAACAATAAAAACAAAAAACTAAAAAACTGGTACCAGTTTTAAAGTTGTTTTATTGTTCTCGCAGAAACAAAATATGATTTTCAGAAACCATCTTTCTTTGATTATGTTTGCGACTCTCATGAAATCTGTAATTAGTTGGCGGACGCTTCTTATTCATTAAACCATAATTGGATGTGTCACTCTGTGAGTGGGTGATACTAACACAGATTTTTTTTAATAAAAATTTGTTTAATGTTTGTAATATCATAAAAAACTATTGAATAGCAAGTAAAAGTGCTCGTTTATTAGATGCCAACCCATGATTCAAACCCAAGCTAAAATATCTCAAAAAAAACGGTAACTTTCTCCCAGCAGTTTACTGGCAAAATTTCTGAGAGTAAAATAAAATTGCCATGACAAGTTTATCAATCATCTGTCGTTCGGCGTCAACATTAAATTGTAGGTCCCGGCATTCATGCGTAAAATTAAAGCACACAACTTGGATGGTGTAAGAAGCTAGGCTGTAATCCTGACTGTAATCCTGACTTGTTAAGACCAATTATATTATATACAGTAAGTAAAACCCTACATAATGTCTTATGCCTGATGTCTAACTAATTATCATGTACACCACATTTCAACGAGCCATAAGAACCTAAGCCCGTGAAAATATTGCAAAAAATCTCTCTCATCAGGATTAGGATCTTTGACCAGGAAGTGAGAAGCTTGATACGAAATCACGTGATTGATTTATTTCTGTTTACGGATGTATCAACATAAAGAATATGCAGTTGTAAAAGGGGACATTCCCCACAATACATGATTCCGGACCAGCAACAAATAACAACGACCTAAAAAAAATTCGGTCAATAAAGAAAAATTGATATTGGGACTGATATTTAAAAGCATTCAATCCTCCGCCAGATAATCCATCAAGGTAGATCACGACCATCCCTTACAGAGGTTGAAACATTATACGAAAGTCAACCAATTCCATACTGTCTTCAATTCTCATCTCATTAGAGACTAGTAGCTGTAGTCTAGTAGGTAGTGTAGTGTAGGCTTATTAGACGTGAAGTTACGGTTTAAACTCCAGGTCCGACATCTCCAGCGAGCCGAAATATGAAAAAATACATTTTAGGCGTCTTCCGACAAGTTTTCCAAGGGTAATCAGTCACATAGTATTACAGTCCTTTCTACTTTCTATTCAATTTGAATTGAGCACATCTTTCGATGATATAGACTTCCGAATGGAGGATAACTGCAATATTCCCTTTGGGGTTGGAATATTTCATTCTGGGACTAAAAACGCTTGCACCTATCCCCAGTTTCTTTCCTTATCCATACGTATACCATAAAATAGTCTTCCAGATCACTCAATTCCGCTTTTACCATGTTCCATCGAATTTTCCAAAGTCATAGCGTGAACTGATTCTCTCCAACGAACAGTTAAGAAACAAACTGTCTGTCATACGATTCATAAAGTCACAAAATCCGGTAATGTATTCTTTGTTAGACTTGCCTCCCATCATCCTAAGCACAACCTTCAAAACTCTGGTGTTCACAATCAAGTGCAGCTGAATCAAATCGATTAAAATTTCTAGAGTCATAGGCATAGGTCCCTCTAGGAAGGGATTCCTCTGATTTTTGGAACAAATAAGAAACCTGTGCTGCGAATATGTTTGGTTTTAAGGGCTGTACAATCCATTAAAGTAAATTAAGCCTTAAACTTAAACTGGTGTCAAGTGGCAGTGATAGCCGAAAAGAAATTACTTTTGCAGCAACCCAATACTTTTGTAGATAAGCTTTATTGGTTTTTGTCTTTACTGGAATTGTTTGCAAATAACGCAATTGTGCTTGTCATTGTTAATCATTAGAAGTGAAATTTGTTTAGCTTTTCCATTAAGGGTTGCCAAGTTTTTAAGATATTTGAAAAATGAAATTTTTTAAAAATTAAATTGTTTTTAAAAAGAATTTAAAGTTTTTATAGAAATTGCATTAAAAAATTATAAAATTTAGAAGATTGGTTGTTATTTTGTTCTCGGCCACGCCCCCTTTTTTTGGATTCCTTAGGAATATTAAGAACTTTTGCCCTACTCTAAAAGCTGTTATCAATTCCGGCACCCAACAAGTGTTTTTGATAAATGAATTCTATTTTCTATGATTTCATCTTATCGGTCCAAGTGTAGGCATAGACTACTTGAGAACTACTTCAGGTTCAGGTTATAATTTTTTTATTAAAAATAAGAAACTTTTAAAAAATAATTCTGCTCTGGTAGCAAAATATTGTTTATGGCTTTAAAGTTCAGGCGTAGTAATGCTTTGAAATCAAAAATTATAAAAAAAAAACACAATAAACAGCAGCGTCTGTTATCATAAATAAAATTAAAAAAAATTAAAAAATTGCCAAGCAAATCTCATGCTGATAAAACAGAAAAAAAAAATTAGTCCAAGAGAGTCTATTAGTTTTGCTAAGCATTTATTTAGAAATTAGTTTAGCAACGTTGCCAAGGCAACGAACGCATTTAAAAATTAAAACTAAAAACAGAAACAGAAACAGACGAAATTAAATATGTCTACTGATGATATTGTTATACGCGTTGTACAACCCCATGAATACGAACAGGTGGTTCAATTTATTATCGATTATTTCTATCGCGATGAACCTTTGTGCAGTACCGAACCCAAAGTGGTGCCTGGCGAAACTGATCGTGCCGATATAATGCCAATGTCTTAAGGGTGGCACCAGCATTTTAGCCGTACAGGTTAAGGAAAACGGTGAGAAGAATTGGTGGCGTTAATATTGGTGTACCCAAAGATCCCTCTTGTGTTGAGAAATATTACAAAGCGGCCGAAAAAGAAGGCAACACTAAATATGGCCAAATTATGAAATTATTGGCTATTGGCACTGAGAAGGCTGATCTCTTTAATCGCTATGGCGTTGATAAGCTTTTCTATTCATTTATGTCATGTGTTAAGCCTACCATAAGAGGTAAAAATTTGGGTACCCGTCTCAAGGTGGAACTAATGGCATTGGGCAAACGTTTGGGCTATAAGCTGGTCTCAGTGGATTGCACCAGTTTCTATTCGGCCCGTTTGTGCCAACGCATGGGCTGGGATGTTGTTAACTTTATGCCCTACAAAGATTATGTCGATGAAAATAATCAACCCATCTTTAATCCCCCGGCACCGCATGAAGGCATGACCACACTGGCAGTGCGTTTGTAGGGGAAAAAAAAAAGAAAAACAACAAAAGAAAAATAAAATAAAGAGAATATTATTTTAGTTGTATTAAAATAGAGAGTAAAATATTAATTGTTACATTTTTTTGTTATGGTTTTTTTTATTAATAATTATAAAAAATAAAAAAAAGATTTAAAACCAACAACAAATTTTATCAATTTAATTTTGTTATCGACTGTTTTAGAATATTATTTTAGTTGTATTAAAATAGAGAGTAAAAATATTATGTTACATTTTTTGTTATGGTTTTTTTTATTAATAATTATAAAAATAATAAAAAAAAGATTTAAAAACCAACAACAAATTTTATCAATTTAATTTTGTTATCGACTGTTTTTTTTTGACGATTTATTTTTAAATTTTATTTAATTTTCTTTTTCATTATCGCTCTCATCATACACGTTTCTCAAGTAGTTTTTTAATAATTCTCAGTGCGAATTATTAAATAAATCTTATCAAAAATAAATATTACGCTTGCTAAACAACCCAATGGAAAGTACCTTATCAAGAGTACCTTATCTCTTATTGAATAATATTTCTTTCTCCTTTTTGGCTTTGGCTCGTCACTCGCATAGAGAATTTCGTATTAGATTTGCAAGTCATGATTAATTTAGGTTTTCTTTTTTCATTTCTAATAAATATTTAGATTGTTTAAAAACAAAATAAATGAAAACAATTAAAAGTAATTGTTTATTAAAAAAAAGTACCAAAATTTAGCGCAGCAGCAGCTATTTTTAATAACCTTATCTGGATATCGTTTATATTTGCGATAACTTTTTTATATAAAAAAATGTATCGATTTCATTTCGGACAAAGACCGATTAGCCGGGTAACCTTGGTTTACAGTATAATGCAAAGGCTTGCACCTTACCGTTATGTATGAACTACAATAAAATTTAAAAAACTGCTTCTCGATTGGTTGCAACAGTCGCTGTATTTGAATTCTGCATGAAAATAACGGTTCTTCTAATAACCGATAACACTATCATATCAATGACTGCAACCGTACAAAAACTCATCATCACAGGAACTAGAATTTTCACCAAAATCGTCTTCAGCGATAAGATCCATTTCTGTAGAAGCACGTGAGTACGAGAGCAAACAAGACTACCGAATTTGTGACGATAACCATCCACATGAGATTAAAGAGCGGTGCGGAATATATGCGGGAGGTGTCATCGGTCTATATTTTTTTTTTTTTTTTTTTGGGAATGACTTTGGCTAGGCCATAGATCCATGATAACCAACTAATTTTGTCCTGAATTGAATGATCTGGACACTTACGATATGTAATTTCGAGAGATCGAAACAGCTTATACCACACAGTTCATACCACGAGCGATTTGAGGGCATGGTAAGCTCACTTAGAAGTGAGTGTTAACTAACCACTGAGATGGTGTGATTTAACGCAGGTGCATGCTAATAAATCACATGCTACAATAGTCCTCAAAGCTAGCATAATCCATGCTTTCGGTAAAAGTTTGTATGAGCTCTACTTAGCGAGGCATACATACATACATACATAATTGGCCATTACAATGCTTTCGACAGGTTTACAATCTAACTTCTCACACCAGTCATGTTGTGTGTGTTAACTTTTATGCATGAGTGGCGGCAACTTTTCGTGGCTATTTTTATTTACTTTCAGAGTTTTTGCCAGAAATTTGCTAAGCGACAGGCAGCCAAGGAAATATTCTGTCTTTTTTTCGTTTTGTTGAAAATGTCTAACCTGGGATTCGAACCGTGGCCTCACGTCTAATAAGCCAGCACACTACAGCTTACCCACTCTGTAGCGCACGGAGTCGTCATTAAACAC
Organism: Sarcophaga bullata; assembly: GCA_005959815.1. NCBI lineage: Eukaryota > Metazoa > Arthropoda > Insecta > Diptera > Sarcophagidae > Sarcophaga > Sarcophaga bullata. Next base: position 7,509 of record QOCX01004867.1, on the reverse strand, counting down.
TTACAAAATGTTTAGTGGTATCAGGGTATCACGGAATCAGAACGGGTCATACAGACTAAGGGTAAAATCGTTAAACTTGTTTGCGAATAATCCTGATAAACGAAACTGCCAACATAAACTGGTATGTTGAACTGTTGGCCTAGTCCCAGTGTTCGTCTTGGGAGCTTGTTTGACGTGATTTTAATCATGTGTTCGTTTCGAAAACTAAATACGACCAGGAGATGCTAAACAAAACTGGTAATATTTTTCAAAAACGAGTTAACGATGTTTATCGTCTGATTAGTACGACTTGAAAGCACTTAATGTCAGACACTTGATAACTTATATGCGATCCAAATGAACTGGATTACACCCTACAAATGAGAAATCTACATCGCGTGAAAATAATGTCATTCTCTCATTCATATTTGATCTTCTCAACTCTTGATAACATTTTAAAAAAGATTTACCTATGTAAAGATAAATAGTTTAATTGTTAGATACAAGAGTTCAAAGGTCAAATATTAATTTATTATATGATCAAAAAGTGGACCGGAACTATCTGTACTCTCTTCATAGGTTACACACCTAGAGACAGTTTTTCTTTTTATTCGTGTTCCAATAAATGTCAATCACTTTAATGAATTTATTTATAACAACAGTTATGTTGTCATAACTCCCCTCTACGACGAAGTATTTTTAAGTAGCATTGAGTACAAAAATAATCGTAGGATCTTATCTCCCGCAATACGAAAAAATATCAATAAAAACCAAATCTTTAGCTGATAAATTTTCAATATAAAATAGAAAGAAATTTGCCACTTGGCCCATAGAAATTAGTTACTGTTTGACAAGCCTTCGTAATACTTCAAACGTTTAAGAATGTCGGATGATATTAAATTTCGGGTAGTACAACCGCAGGAATACGAACAGGTAGTGGATTTTATTATTGAACATTTCTATCGTGATGAGCCTCTCAGCTGTTTGGAACCGAAAGTAGTACCAAATGAAACGGATCGTGCTGATATTTTAGCCTGTCTTAAGGGTGGCACTAGCATTTTGGCCGTGCAGGTCAAGGAAAACGGTGAAGAAGATTTGGTTGCTGTTAATACAGCCGTACCCAAGGATCCCACCTGCATTGAGAAATATTTCCAAACTGCCGAAAAGGAAGGCAACACAAAATATGGCCAAATTATGAAACTATTGGGTGAGGCCACTCGCAGTGCTGATGTCTTCAATCGTTATGGTGTCGATAAGATTTTCTATTCGTTCATGACTTGTGTTAAGCCTACCATACGCGGTAAGAATTTGGGTGTGCGCCTAAAGGAGGAACTCATGCAGTTGGGACGTCGTTTGGGCTATAAAGTATTGACTGCTGATTGCACCAGTTTCTATTCAGCACGTGTATGCGAGCGTTTAGGTTGGGATCGTGTCAATTTCGTTGCCTACAAGGATTATGTAGATGAAAACAATGAACCCATCTTTAAGCCACCACCACCACATGTCGGTTTGACTTCATTTGCTGTACGTTTGTAAATGTTTTTATTTTTAATTTTATTTATTATCAAATGTTAATTATAGTGTATGTTGTTGTATTTGTTAAGTTTTCTAATGTAACAGTAAATAGTATTGTTAAAAATATTTAAAAATAAATTTCATTTTTTACTTATTTTTTAAATGGGGATTGTCCCTAGAAATTGCATTCAAAGAACTAAAAGTTCCCTGCTGTACCCTTGAGGTTTATGCTAACGGCTGGACAGTTAACGGACTGACCACTGCCGTGTTTCTTAGACAAAGATCATGGCTACAGTGTCGCAGTGCAAGATATTCGCTGGAAACCTCTTGATTATTTCAGACAACTAGGCTGCGATTAAGTTTTTGTGACGTCCGCCCGTTCTCAACCATGAATGCCGAGGATTTCTCAAGGAAATTTCGTATTATTTAAATGTAATTTTTATACAGGTTCCAGAGCATAGGGATGTCATAGGGAATTGCTGACAAGCTGGCGAAAACCGGTAAGGAACTCAACATTTTTTTTTCTACATATAATGTGCTCCTGCTCGTTTATACAAAAACTCAAATTTAGTAACGACAGGAAGGTATTTCTAGACTCTGCTGGACTTGTATCTTGTATCTTCTGCCTCTAAATCGCTAGGCGATCCATTGCATATTTGCGATTCTCATGGAAAGCTGTGTTTTTGTAAGGCATATCCTTAAGTAGTGTTTTGGGCTTATTAGATGCGAAGTTCACAGTTCAAATCCTACGTCAGATATTCCCAACAAAACGAAGCATGAAAAATCATTTCTTCGGTGACTTTCTCTCAGCAGATTTCTGGCAAAAACTCTGAGAGTGAAATAAAATTGCCATGAAAAGTTTCTCAAAAAATCTGTTGTTCAGAGGCCTCTCAAGTAAAAAATTAACATACACAACATAAATGGTGTGAGAAACTAGGTTGTAATCCTGACTAAAGGATTATAATGACCAATTATGTTATGTATGTAAGGGTAGGGATTCATTAAGCAAAGCTCCTTACCACTATACCTAGCACAGAAACCCAATACATTTTTACTCAGAGCGTAGTTTCTAATTCGCCATAGTCTAGTAGGTAGTGTTTTGGCTATTAGGCGCGAGGCCACGGTCAGACATCACCAACAAAACGAAATATGAAACAACATTTCTTTTGGTAAAAGTTGTGAGAGTAAAAAAATGCCGTGAAAAGTTTCTCCAAAAGGTGTGCCGTTTAGAGTCCACTTTAAATTGTAGGTCTCCCGCCACTCATGTATAAAATTAACATGCACAACATAAATGGTGTGAGAAGCTAGGTTGTAATCTTGACTAAATAATTGTAATAATTAATTATGCAAGTTTTGTTTCTAAACACAGATGGATGGCAATCCTAGCAAACTAAAACTTGCATCAAGAGAAATAAATCACATGCTGAGTTAGAAAAATGGAACTGAAATAGACGGCATGCCAATAAGAAAATGCTTTTCGTAATTAACATAGATGGCGCTGCAAATTATACAAACAAAAATTGCTATTTTATTGATTGCTATTGTATTTTAATTGTGACTTTTTACTTTCATTCTTTCCAAAGAAAGTAACCTAGTTGAGCCAAATACCGTAAAAATGTTTACTACGCTGTATGATAACATTTAGGCTACCAAATATTATTGGCCTATTTAAAAAAGAACAAAATTAAATGAAATACAATACTTATGAATGGAATTGTATGCTTATCTGTTCTATTTCTATAGCTTTACGATTGCCTATCTTTTTCGCTTACACTCTAAAATTTCGGTTTATGTATGGATATAGAATGATAACATCTTTTGAGATCATTTTCAAAAAAAAAAAAAAAAACTGTTGATTTCAACAGAAAACTCGCAAATGAATTCTAATGAGTCATTCGAAAATAGATTTAAAAGCAATATGAGATCAGTTTGCAAGTCATGCAAAACTTTCTTTGCAATTATCAGTATTTCAAACAATCTAGGAGATTAGACTAACGCCTAGTGATACCCATTATATTTGAACAAGTGTTTTTGGCAAGTCTGCGAAATTCATTTCTCAGGAAACACGTGTAATAAGAAGTCTCGCCAAATTGCTACGAAAATACCGATCAAATGATTTGGCATTTTAACGGCAGCATAGAAATATAATGACGCTATGACTTGCTGTTTCTGAATGCGAGACTTTATTTATTGATTATAAACTAAAGATTTTAAAAATAATTCCAAAGAATTATAAAAAAATCTCCAAGGAGGACTGTACTGAAAAATAAATAAATTACCTTGAAGTATAGGGGGTCAGGGATATGATTCGATACGGAAAATTTTGTTGTTTTTCTTATCATCAATATATCGTATATACTTGTGCTGCTAGGTTGCCATATCTATTGATAGCTTTTTATTCCATGGAAAATATTTTATACTGAGAGTGTATAACCACACTTTTTTTATTAAGAAAATGGCAATGACTATAGTATTGCCAATTGTAACTGTATGGTTATTATCTTAGCTAATGACAGTCATTTTTGTTTTATAGGGTTTGACATCTGGTAACATTGCACCACATGTTATAACAATCAATTCTCATTATAATTTCAAGAGTTATACAGAAATTTGAAAAACTTTTCAACGTGTTATGTAATTATGTTCCGACAACCTAACGTAGTCAGTGAAATAATTTCAATACTAAGGCCATGTGGATTAGGGACCTAGGGAATACGCACGAATAAATTTAAGCAGACACTTTCTTTGGCCAAAGTTAAGTTTTAGTTTTTGAAGCTGTTGTCTAGTAGGTAGTTTATTGGCTTTTTAGACTTGATGCCACGGTTCTAACCTTAGGCCAAACATCTTCAACAAAAAACGGCAACTTCCCCTTAGCAGATTTCTGGCAAAACCTCTTAGAGTAAATAAAATTGCCATGAAAAAGCTTCTCAAAAATCTATCGTTCAGAGTCGACATTAAACTGTAGGTCCCGCCACTCATGTATAAAATAAACACACACAACATAAATGCTGTGAGAAGCTAGGTCCGTAACCCAGACTGAAGGGTTATAATAACCAATTATGTATGTATGTATGTTACTCATTCCGTGGCTGCATCTAAGAACTCAGAAGTAATTGTGAATGCAATCATCTGGAGGTGTCATTGGGTCGCATTTCTTTGAAAATAGCTTTGGAAGATGACCGATTCCTTTATATCGGAGGATTTCAATAGAAAATTATGAACTGATGCCAAGAGTTACATAAAAATGTTGACTATTTTCGTGAGTTTTTTTTTCCGGGGAGAGTGCTTTCATAATGGCAATGTTTTGTTGAAGTGTCCGTAGTTCAAACCACAGCTCAAACATATCCAACAAAAAAGACTGCTTTTCCAACAGTCATCTTCCAACAAAAACTGTGAAAGTAAAATAAAATCGCCATGAAAACCTTCTCAAAAATCTATGCTTCAGAGTCGTCTCTAAAAGCTTTGTAGCTCCCACCATACATAGATAAAAATGAGAAGCTAGGTTGTAATCCTAACTAAAAGGTTGTAAGCAAGTAAATAACAATCAAATTGACAACCAATATTATTCAATTCGAAGCCATTAGACCATTTTTTTCTGTGCTTTGCTAAAGATCAGACATTGAAGCATTTTGTCATCAAGTTACTGTTAAAATAGCGCCCAAAATGTAAGTGATAATTGCCTTACCTTGCTGCAGCCAATCCAGAGACATGATAATATTATGCTTCGAATATAATGGCAGGATCCAAGCATTATAATGAAATTATGGCTTCGGGTGGTGTGTTTTGATAGCTGAAAACATAAATAAATCAGTCTTTAATAAATCAGGACTGTAACAGAAACGATAACAAAAAGTATGTAGAATGCTAAACAAAATTGTTTTATCGATTACAGCTGCAATTAAGGTTACTGAGATCATTTTTAAAATATTCTTTTGACCTTCCCAAATAAATTTAATTAAATTTAGTGAATGTATACATACATACATGTATGTGTGCAAGTGTATGTATGTATGTGTTTACATTATTTATTTGGCATGTACAAAATGCTTATTTTAATCTACAAAGGGGGCTAATAAAGTAATACAATACAAGCGAATTATAAAAACGGAAACTTTCAAAATTCTTTCTGCCATAAATCGTTTCCTTATAAACAAAAAATTTCTGACTGACCTTCTTTTCTTTTTCCATGCAGCAGTAGGTTGTCTGTGCTTTTCAAAGGGGATCGGGAGGTCGGTTTAATTATAAAACTCTACAAGCGATACGAATTTTATTTCCTTTTTTTAAGGATTTTTTTTTTTAGGGAAAAAAACGTCATATTGGCCATAATATGGCCTCTTTGATCGATTAATGTGTAACATATACAAACTTAGATACCTAAGCTGTACATAAACCCCTGTGTAGGGATATAGGCAGTATATACATGCCTTCTACTAATACCAATGCAAGCCAAACCAATACTAAGGTAATAAAAGTTATACGAAAGGCAAAGGTTTTTTTATATTGTATACATACAATTATATTATATAATAAGTATGTATATTATGTATTATATAATAAATACAACAACAACAAAAACAATGTATATACAATTATTATAGCATTTTGTATAAAATTACATTAAATTGTTGTATGTATACGGTAAGCATTATGTAGCCATACCAATTGCATAACGAAACAAGCAAGCAAAAAACACAAAAAATATTGTATTACATGCGCAAACATTTAATACTTAGTATATAGTTATACCTGCCTTAGCCAATAGCTCCCTAGCCCCTAACCTCCCCTTCCGCAGCTATATATAATGCGTACAAATTTTGTATACGAGATCATGAGAAGATAACAAGTAAATAAATTCACAAGACTTTTGAGCACAATGTAAATCCATAAAGTGCTTATGAAAAAACAAAAAACAAAAAACAAACAAAAAAACAAACAAAAAACGATGAAAAAACGATGAAAAAGCTTTAAGGAAATTTTATGGCATAGCTTTCAAGAAGCAACTCCACCCTCTATGTGTCGCAGTAGCATGGAGACAATACATTCTAACCTAACGTCATAGACATTTGAACGCATAACTGCCGCACAAAAAAAAACAAAAAAAAAACTGACATCACAGGGTAATGTTGAATTTAGTTGTATAACCTTGGTTACTCCTAAAAGGGCTTTTTTCTTCTTCTTCTTCTTTCTCTTTTTTTCTTCCGCCCAACATGACTGTCGTAAAAAATAAACGATAAAACGAGCCAGCCAACGAAATGTTCCAATTCCTTTCAAGAGGGGGTGGATTTTTATTTAAGCTTTTGCCAGTTTTCATGCCAGTATTTTTCGCATTACTTTTTCTCTATAACACCTATATACATATGTATGTATGTGTAGTTACATACATACATACATATATATACAAAGGCACAATTTTATCGATTGACCTACTTTTGTTACAGCACGAGTATATGTACATGCGCTCCTATCAAATGTCCTTTCCACCCATCGTCATTGACAACATCATGCGCTGTTGAAAATATTTTGTTTTTTTCCCAACATTGTCTTCCATCTTCTGCTCTATCACACTCACACAATCCAACCATATCACTATATCACCACCACTATCACCAACATTCTTATTTTATATTACGAAACTGGCGTGTAATTGGTATACACAGATAAATATCCTGTGTATAGTTAGTTTCCTATCTGCGTTACACCACATTCATACACACATACACAATACTCATACAATGGCACATATAATAACTGTAATTATTATATGCATACTTTTACTGTAAAAAAAACAAAAAACAAAAAAAACTTTTAAAAAAATACTGGCCTAGTTTTTTCCCAAGCTTATAAATATTTTTTCTACTGCTTTGTTGTTTTTGTTTTCTTTTTTACCAAAACTATGCAGTCATACTATATTTATTTATGTATTCTTTTGAATTACAATAAAAAATTCAAAATTATATTCTAATGATAGGAATCAAACTTACAACCCTCTGATAGGCAGTCTAGCATGGTAACATA
>QOCX01004866.1:0-12079 GCA_005959815.1 Sarcophaga bullata | reverse complement strand
ATATACATACATATAGAAACAAAACATAACGACATACATACATACATACATATATACATACATACATACATACATACATATATACATACATACATAGTTTTGTATAATCTACATATTGTTCACCAAATACAAAAAGGAAAAAACAACAAAACTAAAGATACTAAAAAATTTTACAGGGTAGTTCACATATTGTATGTATTTGTTGGTAAATATTACCATAAACTTACATGTGAATCGTTTTGCGGCAAACCTATTAAGAATATCCGTAAATCAGGTGGTTAAGTGGGCGCTTGCTAGACTATTAGCGTGAGGATTGTGGATTCGCAACTAGAGACCGAATACTACACTACACAGAGTACTATACTGCCTACTACACTGCCTCTTTTCTCATTACACTACAGCGAGTATAAAGTCGAAGTTACTTAGCTTTGAAAACTTAAGTGGAATTTTAAAAGTGCTTATAGTTTCTGATCGAAAAAAAAATGTAGCTTTGCTTTCAAATGGAACGTCTCATATTTATAGTTTTTTTAAGTCGTATTTTACAATACCATGACAACGAAAACTACATAAAAAACAATTTTTTTTTGGCATGTTATAGGTATGATATAAAACAGAACCAAAAAAAAAAAGAAAAAAAATTCTTTATTTTCCACAAAACCTTTGGGTTTAATTCTACTATTTGAACAAAACTAGAAGTAAATATAAATTCATTCACTTTTTTTTATTTTTTTTTTATTTTCCATTTCAAACGAATGAAGTAACATTTTTTTCTATCATAATACTCTTCCACAGTTAATAAAAAGGGAGTGTATGTACGAGTGCCCAGTGTTAATTGAAATACGTTCATTGATTTTAAATGTTATGAAATGAAACTGTGCTTCATATTTCTGCATTCTGTATGTGCATTCAGATTATAAAGAAAATTCTTAAAACAATGATTCTGCAATTGGCATTTCATATACGATAGACATTTAAAAGAAGAATCCGAAAGCATACAATACCGATGTAGATTTTGAGTATAAGACTTTAGTAAAATTATTATTCACACATTGGTTGCCATGATTATTTAGTTGGTAGTGTGCTAAACTGACTATTAGTTTGAGGGTCGTGGGTTCGATTCCCACAAGAAACTCTGGTCTGTTACACCACACCGGGTACTACACTACACAGAGTACTACACTACACTGCTTTAAAAATACCTCTCTTCTCATTAAACAGAAAATAATGGCATAGAATATTAGAGGGTACATCATAGAATATTAGAGGCTGCAGATTGCTTAGTAAAAGTGTGGACTCGTTACATCACTTATGTTGTGTGGGTTAATTTCTATACATGAGTGGCTGGAATTACAGTTTTAAGTTGACTCCGAACAACAGACCCTTCATCGTAATTTTTAATTTACTTTCAGAGTTGTTACCAAGAAATCTGCTGAAAGGAAGTACGTTAAAGAAATATTTTTGATAAGCGTTTCATTGAACGTGGCCTCACGTGTAAGAACCACCACCAAACCCTACTAAGACTACGGCGTATTGACTTGGTGAGCTGAGCAAGATCAGCGTTATAGTTTCAAATTGAAAAGCAATTTCGTACAATTTCGTAACATCTTTAACATACGAATTGAATGCGGGAAATCCATATGCTCAACTTTGCACGTGGAACGAAATGCTCGTTAAGGATGTTGCATCAGCGTCATTAATAGTGTTCATGTTTGTGCGTCCTACAGAAAGATATCAGAAAGAGTATCAGTTTTTATGATACGAGAGATGCCTCTGTTACGCAATTGCCTGCAGGCTTAGAGTTTAGTTTTAAGTTTGTTATGCTGTTTAATCAATACATCGAATTTCATTACCATTATATTACAAAAACGGTTTCAAGAATTACTGCTGTGCTAACTATAATGTGTGATTCAGTCACTTTTAAAATTTAAAATCTAAAATTATTTCACATTACTGACTGTATTATGCCCATTCATGAAAACAGTAAGTGACACTGTTAGAAACAAAAAAAGAAAACAAAAAAAAAAACAATAAGGGAAAACACTAAAAAACATTTTTCATGTTTTATTGGCTCCAGGGAAATAAACGGGAAAAGGTCATAAAACATACAACACAACACAATATTTTTCTAGTGGCGCCTTGTTGATGTTTTCTTTAATTACATTTCAGCATTGGAACTTAATTTGATTTCTGTTTGTTATTACGATGCGTCCTTTATTTTTATATTTTTGCTTTTTTCTTTCTACAGGACAAACAGATATTCTTCCCTTATTCGTTTACACACTTTATCTCAGTTACATTACACTCCCTCCTACTATTTAACCATTCGCCTTACATCATTTTAATGCGACTCATCGCTTGTATTATGTAGGGTACCTGATAACAATCACCATACTTGGTTTGGCGTATGTTTTATGTTTTGTAGATGGACAGACAGACAGACAGACAATGAATAATGTTGATGATGAAGATATCGTGTCGTATGGTAAAGAGAACCAGTTTCTCTAAGGTATTTTTCTTTTCTTTTCTTTTCTTTTCTTTTCTTTTCTTTTCTTTTTTTTAGTTCGTCTTTTGTTTTTTTTTGGCTCTGCTCTCTCTTTTTTGATTTGTTTATTTATCACCATGGCCAGTTCTTATTATGGACCAAGACTGTAAAAGCCTAAGAAGATTTAGATAATAATGTGTTGTAATTCATAAGAAGACTTCAACAAAAAACAAAAAACAAAAAACGCAGAAAAAAATTACAACCGTCAAAAGAAATGCAAAAAAAAAAAGAAGAAGAAAAACGGGACTTAAGGGAAATATTGGACTACAGGAAGAAAAAAAAAGTGAACATAAAATAACAGATGATTCAATGTAATTACTCACGCCAAACAAACACAAGAAAAAAAGGACAAGGAACACTTATTTTTGTTTTCTTTTAAATTGAACCGTAATTGAGTAGAAACAATATAGGAGTAGTACATCGTTACAGAAAAGAATAAAAAAAAAACTAAAGTGAATACAATGAAATGAAACTTTTTTTGGCTTTCAAAACGCTAAGAACGTTAACAATGGATACATATGTAAGCATTTCGGCTTTCCATTCTTTAATGGCTTCAAGTTTATCTTCTATGATATCATGCTGTTGTTTAATTATCAAGGTTTTTCCGCAGTCAATTCACATAAACTTCACGAGAAATGACTCCTCAAATCGCTCGTGATAGATAGCACCGTTCTACAGTGTCCGCAGCCAATTCACATAATTTCCACGAGAAACGCATCCTCAAATCGCTCGTGTAGAATGTGGCAAGAGCTGTGTGACAGATAGCATCGTTCTACATAATCCGCAGTCAAATCACATAAAATCCATTAGAAATGACTCCTCATATCGCTCGTGTAGAATATGGCAAGTGCTGCGTGATAGATAGCACCGTTCTACTGTGTCCGCAACTCACATAAAGTCCACGAGAAATGACTCCTCAAATCGCTCGTGATAGATAGCACCGTTCTCCTGTGTCCTCAGTCAACTCACATAAAATCCACGTGAAATGACTCCTCAAAGCGCTCATGATAGATAGCATCGTTCTACTGTGTCCGCAGTCAACTCACATAAACTTTATGAGAAATGAATCCTCAAATCGCTCGTGTAGAATATGGCAAGAGCTGTGTGACAGATGATATCGTTCTACTGAAACCAAATATCATTATTGTTCACTCTATCCCATTCAGGCCAAAACAAGTTGGTAAACATTGGCCTAAAGTGCACGCCGTTGATAGTTATGGCCTGGCTAAAGAACCATGGATGCCGCCAGCCCAAAATTCACACCAAATAGTGACTTTTTGTAATCGACACTCAGGGATCTCATGTGTAGAAGTAATTTTCGATGAAAATTATGATCATTTCTTAATTGCTCTAGAGCCCTTTCAGCGAACATTTATACATAATTGGTCATTACAATCCTTCAGTCAGGATTACAACCTAGTTTCTTACACCACTTATATTGGGTGTGTTAATTTTATACATGAGTGGTGGAGGGACCTACAGTTTAAAGTCGACTTTGAATGACGGATTTTTTTTTGGAAATTTTTCATGGCAATTTTCTTAGAGAGAAAATTTTTTCACATATTTCAGCGACTACAGCGACTTCACGTGTACATAGTATTAAACAACCAATAAAAATTATTATTATACTTGATATTATTAAATAAAATCTCTTTGTTTTCTTTAATTAATTGCGAATAATAAATCGAAACAATAAAATATTTTTTAATCACTTCCCATCAATTTACTGTTTAAGGCCAAAACACATTAATCTTGTGTCTGAATAAAAATGCAGCAAAGAAATTGCTTTTGTAAGCATTTAACTATTTACACCTAGAAATATTAAGCACTTCAAATGCTATTACAATACAATAAAATGTAATTTATTTCAAACTGCCTATCTGTTCTGTTCAGTTCTGTCCTGTCCGTCCTGTCCTGTCCTGTGCTGAACAACAATAAAGCACAACGTGCCTAAGAATGATGATGATGATTTATTTCAATAATTTCATACAGAATCGCCAAAAAAAAAATGAACAAACTGTGTAATGAATAGCAAAAATGTTTTGAGTTCATAGTCCAAGGCCAGACATTGTTTTCTGTCTGTCTGCGGGTGTACAAGCGAAACCACTTAAAGGTACAAAAATATTGATTATCATTAGAAAGAGATTTATTTGTAAAGAGAAAAATTGTACTAAAACATGTGCCAGACAGTAAATAAAATTGATGAAATAGAATATTCCGATAATGGCCACACTATAATAAAAACAAATATGTATGCGTTCTATGGCCACTATATTATAAATATTGTTTATGATTGTGGGATGCCTACCTAGGGTAGAATTATAAGAAATTTGTATTGCAGCGTACTATTTTGAATTTTCGCGCACGTAGTTTAAACACCAGACCTCTAAGCAGTCTTGTAGCAAAAACTCTGAGAATAAATAAAATTCCCATGAACACGTTTCTCAAAAGTCTGTTGTTCCCCACACTCAAGTATGAAATTAATACCCACAACATAAGTGGCGTAAAAGCAACGTTGTAATCCTGATTAAAAGCTTGCAGTGACTAATTAAGTAAGAATATTTCTATGAAGGACTAGGCACCGTGTGAATCTTCATCCATTTATTTGATTTCATCCAACTCTAAATAAAAGCCTCCAGTTTAAATCAATTTTGTAGTATTTCTCGTTATTTCTTTAGGGTGTGCCTTATCTAGCTCCACTTAGATGTGATGACTTCGGCTTTCAGAAAAGTTTCAAGTATATTACACGGCAATTCAGCGATCTGATTACTTAAATACATGCAACTCAAAAAGCTTTTTGAATTATTTTGTGCGAAGACATCAGTTCCCAAATGGATTGGATAGTAACTCCATCATTTGTTCGCATTCTTAATGCGTTCCATATTCCTCTTTCATATTGTCTTCTGGACATAACATTACTGAGAAATATTTCTATTTAAGTTTAGGCGTAGCTGAGACTTGCTCCATATAATCTATTCCAAATCGTTTTTCGATGTCCTAAAACAAGCTACCAATTGTCGAAGTTAAAGTCCATACATCTCCACATCTGGACAGCATAAGGGATTAGAAGTTATCCGTATAGGTATCTATTGATTTTGTGTTTAAAATGTTCAGTCCCACCTAAAGCGTAGACAACTCAATCAAGTGTAACCAAATGTTGTTTGAGAAATTTATTCTTACAACATGATAATTAAATCCCCGAAAAATTTCTCTTCTAGAATAGCCTATCCTGTTTATAGCAACGCAAAAGGCAATCTTAAAATGTGACAAAATTTATAGCATGCAACCATGTCTGACTCTCTTTCGTACAGCCATTGTGCTATTGCTATGGAGTTAGTTATTGTGGGAAAGGAAAGCTTTGCATGAGATTAAAGGCGTTCTTATAAGCCGGGCTTATTTTTCTCTGTAGCGTCGATACAATTCAATGCTGTCCGTGACAGAAACTTAACTTACTTAATTGATCATTAGAATGCTTTAGTCAGGATTACGATCTAGTTTCTCCCATCACCTAATGTTGTGTGCATTAGTTTTAAACATGACTGGCGGGATTTGAAATTAAAAGTCAACGTACAGATTTGATTTACTCTCAAAGCTTTTACCATCTAATTTCTTGTTGTAATTTACTTTCACCCAATTGTCTTCTGGACTAAATTCAAAGTTACAAAATGGAAGAGAAAATTTGATTACAAAACAGATACACACATAACCCCATAAAACATTAAATTTTGTAAAAGCTGCTATTAAAGTATGTTCTCTGTTTCTACTGCTTATAACATGGGTAAGATAGTTGACAAAAGCTAAGTTGGAACAGTTAAACACTTTCAACATGAGCAACTGTTTAGAACATATGCCAACCAATTCTATTCTAACATTTCAACCCACATCACAACAACAGTAAGCCATTGTGTAGCATCTGTGCTAATGATTATATTATAATACAAACTGTATGATGTTTCTATTTGTTGGTTTGTTTGTTTGTGTCAAATATTTTTCTTCATCTTACACGCTCTAATACTCGTACGATGACAAAATACAACTTCATGTCTTTAGTTGGAACATTGAAAATGAGTTGTTATAGCCAAAATGGTCATACACAACAAAGAGTAGCAAAGAGGATCTCATTCATACACAAATTAAGTCTTTAAGGATTTAAAAATGATTTTATGGAGTTCAGGATTTGTTGGAACGCAGGGTGTTGGTTTAGAAGCATTTTTGAAGACTTGAATACTTTCATTAATGATTGGCTGAAGAACAATATGAATTTTATGTATGATTTAAAACAAAACGCTGCAGAATTAAATGTTTGTTCTCAGTACAATTAATTTCAGAGAAATTGTAAAGGCGATTCCGGGAGGTAAGAGCGATTTACGAACTTGCAATCATGGTTAGATTTTAATGATAAATGGATTTGAGTAAATAAAATTGCCATGAATAAGTTTCTAAAAAAATTTGTCATCCGCAGTCGACCTTAAACTGTAGGTACTGCCACTCATACATAAAATAGCGTACACAACATATGTGATGTGAGAAACTAGGTTGTGATCCTTACTAAAGGATTGTAATGATCAATTTAGGTGGAGTTGAGTGGAGAAAAGCCTTGTTAATCTATAAGACTGTTGTGCCTACAACTCTAATGATATGATAAAATACGTCAGCTTCGTGTAAGGCTTCTCTTAACGCTTGTGATTAGAAATTCGCTTTAAATATGTAGCTGTAACAGGTGACAAGGTCAGCTATGCGAATAGACAGGAAGATCTGGACATAAATTCCGAATGAACCAAATAGAAGCCAAGTATGATCGTTTAGCCAACACTAAAGCTTTCAACAATGACCATCTGTTTTGGCTTAGCTTAAGATAAGGAAGGATTACTAGCGGGGCAAAGTGTGACGCTGCCAGTTAGTTATGATCTTTGGACAGTTAATCGACAAAAAAAATTTTGAATTTGTAACAGGATCAAGAATATCGTAGTCGCCGTAGTCTAGTAGGTAGTGTGTTGTTTTATTAGACGTAGGGTAGTGTAGCCAACACTAAAGTTTTCAACGATAACCATCCGTTTTGATTTAACTCAACATAAGGAAGGATTATCAGCGGGGCAAAGAGTGACATCGCTAGCTAGTCATGGTCTTTGGACAACTAACCGACAAAACAAATTTGATTTTTCATCTGGATCACGAATATCGTAGTTGCCCTAGTCTAATAGGTAGTACGTTGTTTTATTAGACTCGAGGCTATGGTTTAAACACCAAATCGGGCATATCCAGCAAAGCGAAATATGAAAAAAATATTGCTTTGGCATGTTCTTCTCAGCAGATTTCCGATGAAAATCCTGAAAGTAAATAAAATTGCCATGAGCAAGTTTCACAAAAATTTTTCATTCGGAGTTGACTTTAGACTGTGTTTAAAGTGGCGGCATCACTTCATGTCTGGTGTTAGAAACTAAGTTGTAATCCTGCCTAAAGAGTTGTTACGACCAATGTAGGTGCTATGTAGGCATTGTGCAAAAAAAAAACAACTTAAGAGTACCTATGCAATCAAGTAGTTCGTTACTCTTACTGACCCAACTTATTAATTTGTATGTTCCATTGTAAATGTACGTACGTAAGCTTTTGTGGGTATCACTGGCACAATACATAAAGTGGTTCATTTTATGGCTCAAACTCGAACACTGATGCTATTAGTGTAAAGCATATGTGAGTAAGACCATGTGTTTTATGTTTCATATGCCTTGGAGTGCCTTCGAATGCCCTTTAAGAATAATTACCCAACAATGATGAGTATGGTCGGTCGGTCACATTATTATTTTAAGGCATTTTATGGTATGACAATAAAATTTCTAACCACAAAATAGTAATTAAACACTCATATTCACAATGATGAATATTTTATGAATATTTTATGAATATTTTTAGTACTGCCAAGTGCCAGTCGTATGGCCGTATGAATAGTATTTAAATAACTACCAATATGAGAGTAATTAAGTTATTTAATTTGGAAAAGGTTTAAGCTTTTAATTAAAGAATCTTAATTTAATAAAGATTTCAACATAAAAGTATTAAATTTGATGAGCAACATAATGGGCAAAGTTAGACTTTGATTTTGAATTGACTTTTAAATTCACAAGATTTTTGTATTTTGAAATATACACACACATACACACACGCACATATTTTGATGTGTTAATTTTTGTTTTTGTTAAGCTTCTCCTAATATGTTGATTAAATTCAAAAAGTAATCCTATTTTGTTGTTATTTAACTCATCTCATCTCATTCATCATATTTCATCATATTTCGTATATAAATTCCTATGCTAGGAGAACACAAAATTTTACTAAAAAAAAAAAGAAAAAAAATTGTTTCTAAGGCTTTAGCATAATTTTCTAAAATTCCAAACCAAACATTAAAGCGCGCCTGTATATACAGACACTCTCCATCTACCTGCTTGTGTGCTCGTCTTGCATGCATCCACAATAAACGTTTTTTCTTTTCCTTTTTTTTTTCTTTCCTTCTGTACAAACTATTGGCATGAACACATGGTACTACAGCTCACCTTGTAGCAGAATTTCAAAAATTCATGCCACACACGCACACTTACAAATGCAAAGAAATTTTTTTATACAAACCGACTGACTGACAACTACTGACTGGCATTTTTCACATGCAGTATTATGATGAATATTTTTCAGTGGTACTTGTGAACACAAAACCATGTGTCACAAAACTGTCAATTTTTGCACAGATGCACAGATGCACAGATATGGACAAGCAGTGTAATTATAGTTAGTCATGCTTGAATATTAAATGCCCTACAATATGTTTACTTAGGAGCTTATATAATATTTTGAATCAAGATTAAGACCCAGATTAACCAGACTGTCTTAGAACAGACATCTATGAAACGAACTGATAGATTTGTTTTATTGTACACGCCAAACTATTGGTCCCGGCAATGGTTAGAATAGACCGTCTCGCTATTGCCTTCAGAGATATTCGCCTATCAGCCTTAATCTGCCTGTTGCTTTGCTCAAAAACATACAATTTTACTTCAATAGTACGGTATCCTCATGTTAACCTTCTGTCAGTTCCATTACAGTAGAATCCAACTTCAACTATGTTTTCCTTTCTGATCTACCCATATTGACCTCTATTCAATGGTGCTGTTTGGTTGCAAATCCATCTAAGATGGATGTTTGTTCTCCGTATGTTTTATAGGCTCCCCTAAATTTGTAATATTCGGCATCAAAGCCCAAGCAAATTTGTTCTTTGGCTAGCTAGTTTAAAACCAGCAGAAGTCCTTTTATAGAGGCTTTCCTAAGCATACTAGTGGTGGGAATAATTGACGATAGCTTTACATTCTCTAAGATGCCATAAGATATTCTTCGAGGCACTGGCCTATACATTAGTGTGGTATTTTTTTTTCGTTTTGATATACTTACGAGCTTAAGTGCTCACTACAAAACCTTTGTTTAGGATTGTTTGATTGACCGTGTTTGATGTGTCAATTTTATATAAGAGTGGTGGCCCTAAAAGTTAATGTCGACTCCGAACGACAGACTTTTGAGGCACTTGTCATAGAAATTCATTTGTTCTCGCAGTTTTGGCAAAAGACTTTTGTTTTGTTCAAGGCGTCTGGGATGGGGTTTGAAGCAAGGGCTCTAGCCAACTAAGTCAGCATACTGCCTACTAGACTGCGGCGACTACTAGACTACGTCGTATATAACTACGTCGAATATCGCGATGTATTTACGTCTTCATGCGGTACAGATGGCACGCTCAGAAGGTTATGCTTTCCTACAACCGTATTCGAAATTCCTTGTGGGTCTAACGCGGAAAGTCATTAATATAAAGCGTTTTCGTTTTTATCTGGAAGGTGCTTAGTCTTTACCCAAAAGAATAGGAACCACAAAAATTACTGTCGACTGCAAGAGATATTGGAAGGACATGGAAAATAAGTAATAATATTGGAAATAGAACGGAGTCTTATGGTACCCTTGAACTCCTCTGATGGGTTGCCATGTATAACAACCAGTATGAAGAGAGATCGAACAAAAAGGTTTGATTGAAGGACTTCGTGCCATAGTCTGCTAAAAACTCGTTACATGGACTAGTTTCAGCTTTCTGTAAGTAACGCTAACAGGTTTAGCAGTTAAACGAATAGTCTTACTGTTCTTGACCTTGGAAAATTTAGAACATAAAGGCCATTGGGCTGTAGTTTTTAGAATTTTTTTGCTAAACTTTTTTGGCGACTTGAAGGTCTAGAATCAATATTGAATTGCTGGTTGCCTAAATGAAAGGCATCGTAGTAATGGTTCTGATAGCATATAATTAGGTCTTGAATTTTGTATATGTAGACTGTGACATTTATGTTCACAATGGTACGTAGGTACATGCTAAAAGTCTTACAATTTCTACCTTTGATGCCCAATCATCAATATATGTCTCGTATAGCGTATTACATTGTCAGACTCAGTTGATGATAAATAAAATAAAACTTTTTAAAATAAAACAAAAAAGAAAAACAACAACAAACAAAACAAAAAACAAAGAGAAGAGAGAGAGAATAGCAATGTGACTAGCTTAACTTTTTTGAAAACTAATAAATTTTCAGTCTGTGTAATATGAGTTTGACTTAGGTACCCTTTTTGTATACTTTTTTTCTTCCCCTTCAACATATTTTATTTTTATTTGTTGTTGTTGTTGTTGTTGTTGTGCTCTTTATTTCTTTGATCAATTGGATAACTTAAAAACTTCTCATTTAAGTGTGAGCAAAGGGAAAGAGAGAGAGAGCATGTATTTCAAAAGGGGCAACTTTTTGGGATTTACTTGGCATCATTTTTGTCATATCCCGTCATACATAAACGATAAGCCATGTGTAAATACGTGCATTCATTGCAGACAGATACGTGCAAGTGTGGGTAAATTGTTTAGTTTCGTACTTTGCTGGCTATGCAATTTGAAAATGTCCTCGCATTGAAGTTTAAAGTTTTAAAACAAAACCATACCGAATCATGTGTTGTATTTTGAGAAGCTCACTTTGACTGGAGATGTGTTTTTAGAATATAAAGTTGTTGTTGTTAGTTTCTCTATTTGTATTTTTATTTTTACGTTACAAACTTTTCTACGTACAAATCATTTAAACTCAAAGAATTTTTGTGCATTATAGGAAGAAATTCTTATTTGTTTGACCAAGTCATTGGGTAAATTCACACAATTTCAGTGTCGACCGAAGTGATAATACCTTAGGGGTTCATTAGAAGATGTACGTAATTGAGGTCATTGATGCGGAATCAGCTGAAGAGTTATCGAAGAATGAAATTTTATGAGGCACCTTTACGGGATGGAAAGAATTTGTTTATCGTACGAGTTGGATTAGTAGATAGTGTGTCGTAGTCTAGAAGGTAGTATCTTGGTTTATTAGACCAAAGGCCAGGGTTCGAATCCCCGGTCAGACATCAAAAACGAAAGTCAGTAGAATTCTGGCAAAAACTCTGAGAGTAAATAAAATTGCCAAGAAAAGTTTCTCAAAAATCTGTCGTTCG
>QOCX01004865.1:0-13863 GCA_005959815.1 Sarcophaga bullata | reverse complement strand
TCAAAAATCTGTCGTTCGGAGTCGACCTTAAACTGTAGGTCCCGCCACTCATGTATAAAATTAACACACACTATATATATTGTGTGAGAAAGCTAGGCCGTAATCCTGACTGAAGAGTTGTAATGTCTTATAATTAATAAATACGTTTATTCATATCAATCCTAATGACGAAATGTTGAGGGCCTCCAGGACTTCAACTTATCTCACTTCACGTAGCATCAACAGTTGACAAAAAATCTGCTCACATTGCTCACACACCTTGTACTTCATTTTAAAGAGGATAAGAGTACCCATGTAAAACCCGCCATATTGTCTTGCAAAACAAAATTGTTTGTAGCAAAAAATTCCATAAAAATAATCGGATACTCAACCGTTCAATGATAATTGTTGCAGATATTTTAGCCAATTGCTAAGAATTCATACGGTTTTACACCGCCTATAAACATTACGCACGATGTTATTCGTTAATTAAATTCGAAGACAAACCTTCTGTGAAAGATACACTTCTTACAGTAGATAACGCTACTAACCTAGCTTCAAGTAAATTTTTATCATGCTAATAAGCTTTAATATTATCCTAACTCTGTTTATACATACGTATGCGTATAGGAATTATCCTACATCTCCTACTATAATCTTACTAGCTAGTAAATAAGGCAATCGAAACAAATATTTCAAGATAAAGAAGTCGCTGTGGTCTAGAAAGTAGTGTGTTGGCTCATTAAATGTGAGTCGAGATTTCACGACATAAGTGGTGTGAGAAGCTAGGTCGATGTATTTATGTATGTAAATATTTTCTCTAAAAGAGATGCCACGCCCATTGCTCAAATGTTTCCATTTTGTTGGTGTTAGTATGTATGTATGTGAGTACCAAGGTTACTAATTCCAAATTTTAAAATCGTATGCACTTGTATAACCGGCTACTGATTTAACTTGATTGACTTGATCAAATCAATTATAAATCTCTTTGAATTTTTTTTTCTTTTTTTTTTTTTTTTTTTTTTTATTGATGGTATAGGTGTGATATAACAAAAAACGAAAATATCGAAATTAGTTAAATACAGTAGCATCTCTAATTAGTATAATTATTAACAATTAAAAAAAAACAAACAAAATTATTACGCGAGAATAGAATTTTTCAAATCATCAATTATTTAACAAAAAACATTCATGCTGCGTTAAAAAATACTCATTAACTGAACAACGAAGATAACATTTTCAAGCGAAATTCTTTCAAAACAAATCCGTTATGTCGCCTCATAAAAAATATCTTCAGTGAATAAAAAACAAAAACAATAAAAAATGTAACATTATTTAGCACGAATCGAATTGAAATATTTCAATCGATAACAACAAGACAACACTCCAACACTTTAACAATTCACAGATTAATTATAAAAACAAAAAATGAATAAAATTATTTAATAACGTATAACAACAACAAAAACAACACCTATGTGTAGACAAAAACAAAATATTTCTGTTATATTTTATGAGAAAATTATTCTAGACAAACCAGTCGGAAGGCATTCCAATATTTCTTCTTCTTTTTACAATTGAGATGACACAAGTAGCTGGACGGACGGACTTATGCAAATTAATAAATAAAAAAAATTCTACAATAATTTTTAATCGATTTAATCAGCGTGGAGATTTTTATTAAAAGCTTTTTTTTTCTTTTTTTTTGTGTTTTTGTTCAAAATTTAGATCGAAGCCTCTTATGATTCTTTTGTTAATCGGTTGTGATGATTTGTAGATGGATTTTCAGGTTTAATGTTGACATTTATGACGCAAATCATAAATATGACACTGAATATTTGATTTCCTCACACATAACTCGTCAGTTAAATCAGGTGTATCATGCCCATGCGACTGACTACCTAATCAAGTAGCATAGGTTAGTTTCGACACAAATTCGAAAACGAGTTATGAAAAGAAGAACTTTTTAAAATGTCAACAAACAATAGAATCACGATTAGCATTGTTCTGGTATTTAATGTGAGCATAAAAGCATTTCTTTGAAAGTGATATCAAAAACATAGAATACACCACACAGTTCTTATACGATTATTTTGTATTTTCTAGTGCTGCTCTTTCAAGCAAAGTCGATGGCGGCATAAATTCAGAACTTATATGTCATAGAGGTCATAGCATTGATCACAGATCTTATGACAGCTGAAGATAGTTGATGTTTTCCCTCTCGGTAAGCTCTTTTGTTTAATTATTGTATTATTATTATTCAATCACTTTACTTAACAAATTATCAAATTGGAGAACCTCAGCTTCATTTGAGGTACATAAGAAGTCTCTTGAAATCATTATTCATTAATTTCTCAGTATTCATGACATTACAATTCCATATTTATTAGGTAGTAAAAGCCTCTAAGGATGATACACAGAAAGTAAAATATTAGAACGATTTCACTGTAAAGCTGTTTCGCTAAAGGCAACTACACATCTTCATACATTTATCATAATTGTTGAGAAGGGTCAGGCACGAGTTGTAGATGTACGACAGAGTACGTAAAATCAGTATTATAACACGACCTTGTGCAGCACTTATATCATTTGCGTATACGTAGTACAAAGTTTACGGTGGCGCAATTCTGGATTGGCCAACTGACGAATTCATTACATGCATACATACATACATAGTTGGTCATTACAACCCTTCAGTCAGGATTACAACCTAGCTTTTTACACCACCCATGTTGAGTGTGTTAATTTAAAGTTGACCCTGAACGATAAAGTTATGAAAAAATCTTCATTATTTTCAGAGGCAGGTGCCACAGAAATATAAATTTTTATGTTTCCTTTTTTGTCTAATAACTCTACTACATTACTACTACACTACTACTACCTTACTACTATACTACTACCACGCTACTAATACACTACTACTACGCTACTACTACATTACTACTACACTACTACTACACTACTCCTACACTACTACTACACTCTACTACACTACTACTACACTACTGATACATTACTACGTATACTCAGCTACCACGTACATGTTACACTACTTACTACGGCTTACTACAGGCTTACTACTTTGCACTACTTACACTACTTAATACACTACTACTACTTAGCTACTAATATACTACCACGCTACTGAATACACTTGACGTCACTACTACACTACTACTACACTACTCACTACAACTACTACTCACTACTACTAACACTATTTACTTACACTACTACTAGCTGAGGCTACTACGGTACACTACTAGCTACACCTAATACTACTACTACTACTAATACTTACTATACTACTATACACTATACTATATACTACTATACACTACTACTACACTAGTACTACAATACTACTACACTACTACACGCACTACTAACTACACTCACTATACAGCTACTTACTACACTACTAATACACTACTATACGACTACTATACACTAGCTTACTACACTACTACTACACTACTACTACATTACTACTACACTATTACTATACAACTACTACACTACTATGATGACTAATTTGACTTTATTTATTAAGGGTATTTATGTGATCACAGATATCGTACGAAATGATAATTTCTTGTGTTGAATAAAGTTGATAGTATAGTGTAAGCTCATTGCGCAATAAGAGCGTACAACATTGAGAGAAAATTTTAATGAAAGTTTCACAGTTTTATAGTCCAACAAAAATCCAATATTTGACTTTATTTGGGTATTCAACTAATCCTGTAAACGTAAAGAAATCTGTGGTAAAATTTTTACTCTTATTTCTAAAATACGAATCGGATTCTGTACGAAAAATTTTATTGTAAGCATTGTGAGTTGTTTGCAAAATATTTTAAACAAGAAACATCTTGTCATGTTATTGATTAAATTACTGAATTTTTTAATTCCTTTCACAGTGCATATATCTTCTGATGGCTGTGATAAACAAGTTTCCTTACTTTTGTATTTTCAAATCTGTGGAAATTATTTTCAATTGTAAACGAAGATGTAATCGCAGATGATTCAGTTTCAAGAACGCAAAGGTATGACGTACAAAAATTAATTAAAAAAATGTAATTCTAGGAAATATTGAATTGTCTATTCAATGTCATTGGTAAGCCAAAAATATAAACAAAAAAAAAAATGAACTTTGTTGGCGCCAGATATTTCTGTTAAGAATTCAAAGTGAATTTAAATGATCATACATTGTAAACAAATTAAAATAAACAACAGGATATTAAAGATATGTTAAGTTTAAAATTATTGAAACGTTAATACATACGTTGCATCACAAATATCACACATCGAAACCTATTGGAATGTTGTTGTTTAGGGTACAGAATAATTTTTATAATTCCTCCAGTTCCTTGCAGAAGCATAGGGCTGACACAAGGCATCATCAGTTTCTTATTCGGTTTCCGTTTATATTTGTTGTTTTTTCTTTTCGCTTTCAATCATCAAATTCAACAAGTAAAGCAGAGTTGTTCGGTATACTTTTTTAAATTTCAGGTTTATAAGGTGGCTATAATTCGCTGTTGACTCAATAGGGTACAGTGGCTCATAAAGCATTGCGTTAAGAGATTTATTTCTGCTCTATTTAGCGAATAGTAGTTTAAAACGCTTCCTGTCTATAAATTCAAATAAAACAAAGAGTGTGTGAGTAGTCGTCGTAGTCTAGTAGGTAGTGTGTTGGCTTATTAGACGAAAGGCCAGGGTTCGAATCCCCGGTCAGACATCAAAAAACGAAAATATGAAAAAAATATTTCTTTGACGGCTTCCTCTCAGCAGATTTCTGGCAAAAACTCTGAGAGTAAATAAAATTGCCATGAAAAGCTTCTCAAAAATCTGTCGTTCGGAGTCGACTTTAAAATTGTAGGTCCCGCCACTCTTGTATAAATTAACACACACAACATAAGTTGTGTGAGAAGCTAGGCCGTAATCCTGACTGAAGGGTTGTAATGGCCAATTATGTATTATGTATGTGTGAGAAGAATATATAAAAGAGCAATTGATGCCACTATATGTGTGGAATATAACGTCGTTCAAATGTACGCCACGACTTCTCTGATTGGAGGGCATACGAAATTTCCAATTTTTCAGGACTCTGACGCATAAATCAAACTAACTCTGGCCTTTACCAAGAGTTATGTTGTGTTTGAGGCCCACTGTGGCATATGGATTATTCGCCTGCAACTGCGACTTAAGAAAATGTGAAATTCCACGATCTCGGTGACCAGTTCAAATAACCACCAACTGAGATGAAATCGCTTGTACAGAATATCTAATGCGGCATGACGCCATATATCATTGCTGTCCAGATCATGCAAATCAGGCCAAAAGAAGTTGGTAATCATTGACCTATGTATAGTGCTCGCTGATTACAGTGACGGTCTGACCAATGTTGTGATTTTTTCGAGATGCATTGAACGCTTTTATATCTCACGTGGATTGATATCGTTCCAAATTCGACAATTACGTTTCTTCAAGTACTTATTCATCCACTAATAGATCTCAACAATGAGGATAACGTTCAAGTACCCATTCATCTACTAATAGACCCTATGAATGAGGATCCATGGTGTTTTGATAAAACCAACTAAATAAATGGCAACTAATTTGACAGATATTGTATTTAGTAAGTAGTGCGTTGGTTTGTTAGGCATGAGACCACGATTCAAATCCCAGGTCCAATATCTTCAGCAAAACGAAATATAAAAAAATATTTCTTAGACGACTTCCTCTCAGTAGATTTCTGGCAAAAACTCTGAAAGTAAACAAAATTGCCATGAAAAGTTTCTCAAATAATCGCTCGATTGGTGTGAACTTTTAACTGTACATACACAACATAAGTGCTTTGATAAGCTAGGTCCTAATTCTGACTGAAGGNNATGTATGTATGTATGTATGTATGTATGTATGTATGTATGTATGTATGTATGTATGTATGCATGTAATTTGAAACATGCAGCATGGCAACATGGGCGTTATTATCTGAAAAAAATTTAGTTTGGGGAAATATCAAGCATACATGCTAGAAATCGCCCAATAATTATAGTTTTCATCATCTGATTGATGGGAAACTACGTGTGAATGTCTACAAAAATCATTTCTGTTTCAAAAAAAAAAAATCTTTTGTTTCATTACTGCTATCAGGTACTATTTCGCAATGGATGAGTAATTTTCTTTTTCAAAAATGAATTAAAAATTGCTTTTTTTCTTGTCTTGTCTTGTCTTGGCAATTTAATTTCAAATATCTTAAATAATTAATTTATTAACCGTGCGTCCAAAAATAATTCCAAAAACAAAACAAAAAACAAAATTTTTTTTAGTATATTCACCTCAAAGCCCGAGTTGATTCAACTCGAAAACCTTCAAATATGGAATTTTTAAAATACGAATTAAAAACCGATTAAAAAGTGCAATCGCTTACTTATGAGCATTATAAGATTTTAAAAGATTTCATAAACGTTTTTGTTTTTTTTTTGTTTTTTCAGATTATTTTCTATACAAGGCTCTAAAATAATCTTGTATTGACAGAAAAACCATCTTGTACTGCAGTGCAAGCAAATATGGTACACAGAGTTTCGCTCAATTTCCAAATTGAAAGTGATTAACGACAGGCATTTTTGTTAATTTGACATATCATATCATATATATAATAAACAATTTATATTAATTATTAACGACGACTGTCTTAATTAAGTGTGTAATCCTTCCCTTTTGTTATCTTATGAATTTGCATCAATCAAAATCAAAATCAAAAAAAAAATTTTTTCTTCCGTTTCATTGGGAAAAAAAATTCAACAATACTTACCTGCATCACAATGCAAACAAACAATACAAAAAAACCAAAAAAATGATGTCAAAGAAAATTAATTTCAATTGTTTTAAAGTTTTAGATTTTTACATTTAAAATTTGTGAATTTTTATTCATAAAAAGAAGAAGAAAAAACAAATAAATTTTTTGCCTAAACACCTCATTAAATTTAAAATTCAAATTCATTCATTTTCGACTGTAGGACTGTTTATTAAATATTCCAATATTATTAAACAATATTCTCCAACAACAACAACAATATAATAATAACAAAAAATTTTTTTGAATAATTACTACGTAATTATTATTATTATTAAATGGCAAAATAAACATGTTATTTAATTATTATTTAATTTTTATTTTTAATTTTTAATTTTTATTTAATTTTAATTTTATGTTTTTTTGTCTCGTCTTAATTCTTCATGAATTTGTTAAAGCAGATCACTGCAAGTGCAAGATTTATTTGAATTAAATTGTTTTTTTTTTAGAAATTTGCCTTTTAATTCTGTTCGATTAGAATTTATCGATTACCACTTGTGGAATTGTAAATAAAATTCAAACGACATTTACGATTAAGTTCTCGGGTTCAAACCCGAGTACAGACCATTTCTATAAAACCACATGAGAACAAATATTTCTCCAGCGGACTTCCTCTCAGCGGATTTTCTGACAAGTACATTAAAAGTCTCTCCATGAAAAGTTTTTCAAAAATCCACCATTTAAGGGTTAATGTACGGTTCGGAATTTTTTTTATTATCATCCTCAGTATGGTAATTAATATTTGAATGTTTAAACAATTTGTTATAATTTGTTGGGTATTATTAGTATATTTATTTTGGCAAAATGGCTGTTCTGCTTAATAACAGCCTACTTACTATTTAATTACTACTTAATTGGTCATTACAACATACCTCCTTACACCACCCGTGTTGTGTGTACTTAATTTTATTCATGAGTAAATACCGATTCCGAGCGACTACTGAAAGGGAAATCACCGAACGTAATATACATGAATACTATTACAACCATTTAGTCAGGATTACGGCCTAGCTTCTCACACCACTTATGCTATGTGTGTGTTAATTTTATACATGAGTGGCGTGACCTACAGTTTAAAGTCGACTTCGAACGACAGATTTTTTGAGAGACTTTTTTTTCATATTTTCGTCTTTAATGGCTGACTGGGGATTTGAAGTCTGAACAATGACTCATTAACTCGATTAAAGTTAACTGCTTACATCAGTATTTTGCAGTGCTTAAATGTATCGGAGAGAGAATAAAATTGACTTTGAACACATTTTTAACGTAAAACGGGTGGTATACGTCTGGCCCAAAAAGGAACTATTATGCTTAAAACACGTAAACGACAGACGACCACCAAAAAACGACATACGATTATATGAAGACGATTATATTAATGGTAAAAGCCAAGACAACAACCGAAGATCCTTCTGCCCTAATGTGGAGCCTTATTGTAAGCGAACTATTTAGAAAACTATCGACTGCCCAGTATATGCAGATGTTACAGAGTTGATGGCTAATGGAAAATTTGAGGAGATGCTCTGCGACTCCAATCAAAGAGATCGCTGGTCCATGAAAATAAGCGTAAGGAAGTAAAATGGAGAAATCTGGTTTAAAAGAGGTAATTAAGAAGATAGTGTTTTGGTTTACCATTAATAAAGATACCTCGAAACTAGAAGTTTTTGTTTCAAAAATCAAATCAAACATTTCAATGGGAAAACTTTCGAGTATCTTCCAAAGAGAGTCAAAAGATATGCCCTATGTGCTGAACTTGAATAGGAAGAATAAAAGACAGGACATGGCGTAGAACTATCTGACAGTCAGGTCGCCATTCGAGCATTCGGTTTTTAAGAGATTAAATCGAAGATGGTATGGAACCGCCTTTGAAAACTAATTCGTCTATGTAGGCAAAATAATCTTATTCACTACTGGGTTAAAGGTCATGTGGGAATTTTTGGCAATGAACAAAAAGAGGCAAAAAGATTCCTCATAAAGGAACTGGATTTGAGGCAAGCATCTTGTCATGAATCAGGCTTGCAAAAGATAACCTGATATTGGTAACCTGTCTTTATACAGGGCACTATAGACTCAGAGTGATTTTATTCAGAAAGGGGGTCATCTGGGGCACAATGTGTAGATTCTGTGCCTATGAGAATGAATTATCGGAACACATTCTTGTAAATTGTGGGGCATTAATGTATCTCAGAAAAAAAAAACATCTCGGTGGCATGCAGTTAATATTCATTGTTGAAAACGAGCGTTATTCTGAAATTTTTCAGGGTAATATGCTTGGAGGTGACATCTTGGAAGAGCTATAGTTATTTATGAGAGGGGAAATAGGTCTTAAGGGCTATCCTAGAAAATAAAGAATTCCATACGACTGAGAGTGAATGTAGTATTCTGGGTTGAACCAACACCAACACCACTTCTCACTTCTTTTCACATTTTGTAGACATCCTTATTATATGCTTCAAAAATGGATACAAAATCCTTCTCCTACACTTTGTTTGCAAAAATGACCTTGACGTAGGGTAAATGAGAAACAGCCACTTCTTATATTTTTTAAGCAGACATGCTTTTAAAAAATTACCAAAATGGTAATGGTCTGGCACTCTGTTTCTAATTTCAAAATCTCTTTCTTTTTCCAACTCTATCACCCATAATTTGAATCCAATATAGATAAGTTTGATTAAGATTAGTTTGTTATCAGCGGAAAGTTTTCATAAGATGTTTTGCACGATGTTATCATACGCATAAAACTTTGTTTCTTTTGATAAAATGCACCACTGTACTGTGCGAAGTCGCCGTAGTCTAGAAAATAGTGTGTTGGCATATTAGACATGAGGCCTCGGTTCAAACCCCAGGTCAGACATCTCCAATAAAATCAAATGACTCCGGCGACTTCCTCTCAGCAGATTTCTGGCAAGTACATAAAAAGTCTCTCCATGAAAAGTCCATATACTGCATGGAGAAATTGTTACATTTTTTAAAAACTGTCCTACCTAATTACGTGAGACTTAAATCTGTTGATTTGTGCTTATGTTTCTAACGAAACATAATCGAAATCATTAATCATTCGTTCGGAAATCTTTTCATGTCGTTTAATAGTTTATTTTGTTATCGTACTTCCGCTGATGATATCACAATTTTGTATAAAATTTATAAAAAAAAAGTAAAAAAAGTTAAATAATTACATGCTAAGCTCATTAAGATACAAGAAACATTTTACAGATGCCCTTTCTGACCTTTTAATTGTTTTGGGCAAATATTTGTAGCACAAAAAACATAACAATCGTCTCATCGCTTTTAATCATTGAAAGCAATTTGTAGGAATTATGTTAGTACGAGTACATATGTAAACAATTTACAATTCAATAAAAGAAATAAAAGAAATAAAAAAATATTATCATAAAAACGTAAACGTAAACGTACAAACAAAAACAAAAACAAAAACAACAACAAAAAAGAATATGAATTATCAAATGAGTTTCAGTGTGAATAATCCCTGATTGGAAACATGTTTATCAAGCTTTACAATCGGCGATCGATCGTAAATCCCATCAATTTACATTTAGAGTGGGCCGTAAAATATTTGTTTTATTTTCATTTAATAATAACAGAAAAATAAAAAAACAAAAACAAAAACAAAAACTTTTTACATTTTATTTTAATAAACAAACAAACACACGATGAATTCATAATTGCGTAAAATCCAAAGAATTTTTAATTTTTTTTTTATAAAAATGTGAAGAATGTGCAGTCTTCGTAGTCTAGTAAACAGTGTGTTGGCTTATTAGACGTAAGGCCATCAGGCATTAAAACGAAATATGAAAGAAAATATTTCTTCGGCTACATCCTCTCAGCAGATTTCAGGCACAAACTCTGTGAGTTAATAGAGTTTTCATTTGTTATTAGTCTTGAGGCCTCTAGGTCTTCTCTGTGGTGGACTAGTGTGAATACAATTCTTTATAGGTTCATATGGGAACTCTTGAATTATTGATTGTTAACACCGGTCATACAAATAACCATGAGGCTAAAAGTGACAAACTGTAGATCTACGCAATGTTACGCTATCCTGCGTAACAGTTTCGTTGCACAATTCTACCCCAGTACCGAAATTGACTCAAACAATTGATCATACACAGACGTCACATAGGGAACATGATAAAAAATTTTAGTGTATTTGTGAGAAACATGTGTGTAACCCAGAGGAAAATTGTTAGTAATATTTTCAAGTGTTAGTAATATTTTGAAGTTGCCGTAGTAGGTAGTGTGTTGGCTTATTAGACGAAGGGCCAGAGTTCGAATCTCCAGTTAGACATCAAAAACGAAATACGAAAAAATATTTCTTCTTGCTATGAAAAGTTTCTCAAAGAATCTGTTGTTCGGAATCGACTTTAAACTGTAGGTCCCGCCACTCATGTATAAAATTAACACACACAACATAAATGGTGTGAGAAACCAAGTCCATAATCCTGATTGAGGGGTTGTAATGACCAATTATGTATGAAGGATTTAAATTTAATGTTAAATAGGAGCCTTATCTGTATTATCTGCAATAGATTTTAAGATGCTATTCATTTGTTAGTAATCTTGAGGTTTCTAGGTCTCTGTGGAACTAGTGTGGATACAATTATTTATAGGTTCTTGAATTATTGGTTGTTAACACCGTCCATACAAATAACCATGAGGCTGAAAGTGACAAACTGTAGATATTCGCAATTGTACGCTATCGTAAGCAAAATTCTACCCCAGTACTGAAATTGACTCAAACAATTGATCATACACAGACGTCAGCACAAAGAGAACATGATACAAATGTGAGTGTATTTGTGAGAGACATGTCTATAACCCAGAGGAAAATTGTTAGTAATATTTTCAAGTGTAAACTAATAGTTTGTATATGTAGTGGAAAATATAGAAAAAATGTACAGCGCCAAATCCCTAAAGGCAGCATATTTAACTTAACAAATGTTCTGCCAAAAATGGAGATCATTTCTCTTTGCTATTAGTGAATCTCATTCGAAAATAGTGAATTTTACTGTAATATTTTGTTGGGTGTATAATTGAAACCTAAAAAAAGCGACTTGAATTTCTCTACTTTAGAAGCTGACAACAACTGAATGGCAAATTTACGCTCTATGTAACGAACGAATAGACGGGGTGCTATTGGTGCCGACGTCTGATCATACACCATGCTACCATATACAGAGATACCTCGATTTACGAATGAAGACATAAATCGAAACTAGGCAAGTGGAAATCGAATCATACGTACTACAAAGTAGAACCATTACAAAAGGAGCTTGAAAAGATTATAATTTCAGTTTTATAAAATAAAATTCGCTTTTATGAATAAAACGAAGAAAAAACCAGCAGTGGTAAACCGTATAAATATTCGGCACTTTGCCTTTCGGAGAGTTTTTCCCAGCCGTTGGTGTTTTAGACTTCTGCACTATAGTGTATACAAAGGTTTAATCTTAAGTCTCCAGAAACATTTTCACCCAGCAGAAGCGTCAGTTTATTTTGAAATCTTTTGTGCATTATCCAGTCCAATCGGCATTAAAACCTTGGTAATGCCGATGATATTGATCATTTGATACACAATTCCCTTTCCTTTCGATGATTGCAATGCAACAATTTTATAAATATTCTAGAGTTTGACTATTATCTTCATGGCCTACATAATTGGCCATTACAATACTTCAGTTAGTATTACGATCTACCTTCTTACAACACTTATGTTGTGTGTGTTAATTTTATACATGAGTGGCGCGGGATCTACAGTTTAAAAAGTCGACTCCGAGCGACAAATTTTTGAGAAACTTTTCATGGCAACTCTCTTTACTGTCAGAGTTTTTGCTAGAAATCTGTTGAGAGGTAGTCGCAGAAGATATATTTTCTTTATATTTTCGTTTTTGATGTCTGACCGGGGATTTGAACCGTGGCCTTGTCGTCTAATAAACGCCAACACACTACCTACGTAAGACTCATGAGCTTAATTCTGTCTAACTTAAAATTTTAATGAGGCTCTAAAGACCATACAACAAATTATTTCCTGAATATTCTCATGCATGAACTGGGTCCAAATGCCAAATAGCGTCCAAAAGCATAGAGTCTTACTGGTTTTGGCCGGCAATAACTAAGAACGGAGCTGTCAGCTAATCGATTCTTCTGGCCATGAAATCTCCTAAGTAATTACATGTAAAACTTGTCTTCCATGAACCTAACCATAGTCTTTGACCTCTACTACTACATGCAGCGGATTTAAACAGGAAACAGAGCTTCTAGCACATTTGTAGGACAGATTCCAATACCTTTGTTATGACAATACAGACTAGTCTCTGTATCTTGTTCAATTCTAATTGAGTTGTATTCAGATTCGTTCTATCTGTACAGACAACATCCCCATACATTACTATTATTCTCTCCATCGTGGTATACTTTCAGTGCATAATTCCTGGATTTGATTGCAAAGCCATTTTTGTTTACTAATCTTAGATATTTAAAATCGATTTTCCGTGGTGTCGTCTCAACCACTCAACCACTAGTTGAATTGAATATTCTTTTATTTGGAAAGTTTACTTCTTCTTACTAAAGGCACTATTGGCACTTACAATCTGAAGACTTATTTGAAAGATGTTGCAAAGGATATCTCCAAATTTTCTTTGAGCCATTAAGACTATATTATCCCTCGCCGTCAACGCCCACCTTAGGTAGTTTCGCTAGGAGTTCATGCACAAGTAGAACCTCGCGTTAGTGGTGATAGGACCCCACCCTTTGAGTATTCTTTTATTGTGTGGAAATATTCATGATAGTCAGCAAACAGTTCTTAACGGCTTGCACTGATTTGAGTTAAAATTTCTTCACAATCAATCTGAATCGGAGTGCAGATACAATATTCCATAAGCCACGAGCCACAAACAAATTCCTCATGTCCATACATAACTAACTTAAGATTTTTCATATGTTGAGGTAAATTTACTAAGTTTTTCGGAATAATTGGTTTGTATATTGATATTGAAGCCACCGTAGCCTAGAAGAGT
>QOCX01004864.1:490-13865 GCA_005959815.1 Sarcophaga bullata | reverse complement strand
AAAAAAAACATGAAAAAAAAAATGATTCGTGACCTGGCATTAAAGAAATACAATTATGCCGGTGAGTAGGAAAGGAAAAAATGTATGAAAAGAGCACAGAATGTTTATAAATAAACACATGCAGGTGTTAATATGCACGCATACGGTGTAAATTACATGTGATTATATACGAGGGTGGGTTAAGAGCACAAGATGAGCGCAGAAAATACAATACTGCTTTGAAAAGCATGGAAATGATTTTTTTCATGCTTTTTTTTTTCAATTAAAATCTATTATCATATATTTGACATACGACCTTAGAAGGAAGGATAATTAAGTTTGCCATGCGTGCTTCAGTTGGCTTGTGTATCAATATGTCAATATTTTTTGCAACGTGAAATTTTCTATTGATTGTCCATTAACTTTTTACGGATTGAGCTTAGCATAAATGTGAGATCAATGGTGTATTTAACGGATTTACTACAGACATACATACATACATAGTTGGTCATTACAATACTTCACAAAGGATTACGACCTAGCCTCCCACACCACTTATGTTGTGGTTGATAATTTTATATTTGAGTTGCAGGATCTACAGTCTCAGAGTGTTTTCCAGAAACTTGCCAAAGAAATACTTTTTTTTGAGGCTTAAACCGAGGCCTTATATATAATAAGCCAACAGACTATCTACTAGACTATGGCGACTTCAAACGGACTAATATTTTACTGTGACTTATATTCCTCACTCCACGATAAGTCTTATTTGGAATTGAGAGAATACTCGTCGTTAGAGTTTATTTATAGGAACACAAAAGTCTGATGAAGGTTCTAAGATGGTGTCTTTTTGCTTTCGCTCCATCAAAAGTGAAAAAGAATGGGTTTAACACGCCCTAGCTACCTCATACAGCAGACAAGCTCTTTTTACCAAGACGTCAATAAAATGACCTACATTTAGTACCAAACAACCATATATTATGAGCTCCTGAAATTGTATATTTAACCAATAATAGGTCAGAATAAATTACTCAAAATAAAGCCGTGATGTATCAAGTCTTTTAGTAGGACTTCCGAAATTTGCTAATATGCAACGGCCATCTTGTTGAACGCCTATCTTTTAAATTTGTTGCAATTTAATCAACGCTCTTGCAACACTATCAAACCACAAGCAAATTATGAAATTGTTTTATCAAAATGACCGTTGGCAACTGAGCTATGTTTCATCGAAAAAGTAACTTCAGTGAAAATTTCTGAATGAATGGAAAATTGTTGAATTTAAAACGAAGCCTTAACTTATTAGATGCAAGTGCATTCAATGTATACGGAAAAAACCACTGTTTAGTTATCAGCCCATATGACCAAGCAATCACTGCCGGTGGCCAGCTCTATAGGTCGATGATTACCGTCTTCTTTTAATCTGCGTTGGATTATCTGTTTAAAAAAGACTTTGCTTCATGCGGTATAGCTCATGCCACGCGAATATTATGCACAAGCGATATAATGCGTTGTGTCATCTCACTTGGAGGTACTAGGACTTTAATGAAAAAATCCAAAGTCTTTAATAATTGTTCTCATAGTTCAATGTTCAAACCACCCTCGCATATCTTTTAAAGTAATACATTACAAGAATAAGTACTTAAAAAATTATGTACCCGTAATAGTTATTTAACACATGCCCTCACACATGCTCATCAAAATTATGCCTCAAACCAAGTGGCAACTAAATACGTGAATGCTCGTTAAATACGATATGAAAACACTTTAGATTCGTGTGATGATTGCGATGATTTCACTACAACTGGATGGATAGGTGGGAAAGGTGAAAAGGTTGAAAACCAGCATAATTATTAATTAAATGTCAAAATGCTACTATGGAACGAATTAAATGTAAAACAGAAAAAAAAAAATAAATAAAAAACATTAAAGCAGACACAAAGAAATAAAATTTCATATTCAAATTTGTATTACTTTTTTTCTTGTTGTTGTTAGATAGCATGACAAAGTCAACAGTAAAGGCAAAAGAAAAAAAAAAAGGAAAGGAAGTTATGTCGCGTGTCCTGTCCATCTAGAAACGTAAATAAGAAAGTGTTTAATGCAGATATACAAGCATACTCCTGAACATAAATTTTGTATGCATGAGAGAGTTATTTATGCTTTAAGGTGGGCTACACCGCTCTATGTGGTGATTTCTGATTATGAAACTCGACCATAATTAAAATTTCCTTTTAGCCACATGACCGGTAAACTGTTGTAAGTCGTTGAAAAGAATTTATGTTTAGTTCGGTGAAATCTAGGGTGTGTTTTCTTCACATAAATGTGATGATAAATAGGCAGAAAATTTTAAAGGTTTACGAAATGGCTTATGTTGATTACATTATTCAAATGGCTAAGGATTACTTCTTCTCTATTACAATATATTTGAATGAGAAATGTTTATTCGGTTGACTTATAAAAATTTGAGTTTTGTAACACGGAAGGATAATCAAGAAGATAAGGACCATAAGGAATAATAGCATTGGCAATGAAATATAATGCAACAACACGAAAAAATTGCCATTTAGACATTTGATGACAACGATTAACGATTGACGATTGACAGAAATAGATCGATGTGTTGGCAAAGCTATCGGGTGGGTCATCTAGCGGTTTAAATTTTAATTTGAATCTGTCAATACTTATATCGCCGTGGTCTAGTAGGTAGTGCGTTGGCTTATTAGACGTGAGTTCAAACCCCAGAACAGGAAAAAAACCCCGTCGTTCGGAGACGACTTTAAACTGTAGATCCCGTCGCTCATGCATAAAATTAACACATGCAACATAAGTGCTGTTAGAAGCTAGGTCGTAATACTGACTAAAGGCTTGTAATGACGAATTATGCATGTATGCATGAGTGTTCAGCAGTGGACAACTGGAGAACCAAGGAACCGCTTGAGTTTAACAAGAATTTTATCAGAATTTTTAGCAGGAAAGTGTGCTATTGGCAGTTTCGCTAACAAACTCGATTTAAACAAACCAGAATTACTGCAGAAGCTACCAAATGTGAAGAAAACCGAATCGGTATAATACATTTCAGACGACAGCCCTTCAATTTTGAGTGACAAAACGGTTGAAGATCTGGATATTGTGGCGAACGTTCTACTAAAGGATAGGAGTGGTTTCATCTTCGGAGCTCGAGATGGTTTAAATCTACAATTACTTCACACTGAGTAATACAGTGCGACATATGGGCCATCAAGTGAACTTACCTGTGAACAGCAAGCTAGGCGTTAACATAACCTCACCTTCCATGCATCCTTTCCACTGTCAGCACTTGCCACGAATTGTTTACTTATATAAATATAAATTTCCGGTTTTCTAAAATAAAAAGCGAGAAGCAAAAGCAAATAAAAAAAAATATTGCAAGTTCTTCATAATTTTTATGATTCTCAGAATCTGGGAAAATGCCAGAGAATTTTAAAATAATTAATAAGGGAGAAAAAAAACCAGAGT
This sequence comes from Sarcophaga bullata, assembly GCA_005959815.1. Classification (NCBI taxonomy): domain Eukaryota; kingdom Metazoa; phylum Arthropoda; class Insecta; order Diptera; family Sarcophagidae; genus Sarcophaga; species Sarcophaga bullata. Next base: position 10,397 of record QOCX01004864.1, on the reverse strand, counting down.
TTATTTATTTATCAGACTTAGCAATCGTTTTTATGATATTTCTAGAAGTCATACATAAAACGCAAATAATAACCTTTAAAAATATTCCTATTTCTTGGAAAGCAGTATTGTATGAAAAAAGGGTGTGCTATTCAGGTCTATTGCAAGATATGTACGTATACACGGACAGGAGACTATGTGTATATGATGGCAGCTAATAATAACAGCAACTGTTGGATAAATTCTTATGAATCACGGTAAAAATTGTTAGTTCATCTAACAGTCATTTGGTTAGCCTGTCGATGTACGTTTAGTAAAATTAAGTTGCTTTTATGATTGCCTATGTGGCCTGTTGCCTGGATAGATGATTAAATAACAGTCTGTTTGCATGTTTAGTTGGATGTATATGTATGTGAACTAGGTGTGTTGACTACTTTTAATGTTTTGCGGTTAATTAATCTGTTTCACTGAATATTTTTTGCCTTTCTTTTCCATGAACCATGTGGCTTATCCCCTTTTTCCTTGGCCACATAGTATAGTATACACGCCCCTTGGGTCACATAAAAAATTATTAAAATTTATTTGTTGCTTTTATTTTATTTTTTGTGTGGCATACACATAAATAAACTTTTTTCATAAAACAAAAACAACAAGAAAAAAAAAACTGAATAAACCCATACCCCTGCCCATTAGAATTTTAAAAAAATTTTCATTTATTTTTTGAAGAATAAGGGAGGGTAATGGTTTTAATACTCTGCTGTTTGCTTATACACTAATTAGCCTTAATGTATACGATTTTCTATGCGGAACAAAGAAAATTTCATTAAAAAAAATTTGGTCAAACTACCAAACATTTTTTCTCAACGAAATATGTTTTTGAAGGAAGTGCAGCTGTCATCAATTTCAGAATCATTAAGCGCTCACATATAAGCCCGTTATAAATGATATACAAACAATTTTTTTTTGTGCGAAAGGGTGATTTTTTTAGTGATCTAGGTTTTAGAAATTGAAACATTTAAACATTTTATATTGATATTGTTCCAGATGGACCGTGACTGGCAGAAATCAGTGCTGCTTACATATTTCGCCTCTCTATAAGAACATGTACCTTGTGGCAAGTGTTCCATTTTAAGTTTACATACAGACATACACACATAATTGGTCATTATAACTCTGCAGTCAGGATTACGACCAGGCTTCTCAACACCACTTATGTTGTAGAGGATAATTTAATACACAAGTGGCGGGACCAACAGCTTAAAGAAGACTCCGAATGACAGATTTTTTGGCATTTCATGACATTTTTTATGGCAATTTTTTTATTTATGTACCCTCAGAATTCTTATAATAAATCTACTGCTAGCAAGTCTCCGATGAAATATTTGTTCATATTTCTTTTCGATTGATATATTTGACCTGGGACTTGAATCGTGGCCTCACGTCTAAATAACCTAACACACTATCTACTGAACTACGATGAACTGACTACAATATTGCTAAACTCTTTTGGAATTGTAGGGATAGGAAGAGTCCGTTCAGCGTCTTATTGAAAGGTATATCGGTCTTGACATTCTTTCCGAATTATTTTTGCAGAAGTTCTGGGTCTGAAGAGGAAGTCACTAGCTCTCACCTCATTTGTCTGCCTGCTTTTATCAAAAAGGGAAGGAAAATCTTAATCACTCATTGTCTCTCACGCTGACATGCACGCTACTAGACTACGGCAACTTCCATTTAAATTTTGCTCTATTGAATGCAGTGTTGGCGGTTTTTATCACTACTGAAGAAATGGGATCATAAAACAGATCAAACAATCTATCTTTCAGAGAGCTATGATTGCTCTTCACATAAAATTTGAAACATAAAGTTGAAGTCGCCGTAGTCTAGTAGGTAAGTGTGATGGCTTATTAGACGGAAAAAAAATTGTCGTTCGGAGTCGAAGTCCAGCAACGCATAAGTGGTGTGAGAGTAGGTCGTAATCCTGATTGGAAGGTTGTAATGGCCAATTATGCACGCATGTATGAACATAAAGTTCGAGAATTGTTGCTTTGCTTTCCCAATCATGCTCAAATAGCAAACATTTCTACTTTACTTAAAAACTAAATCGCAAAAAATTACCCGTTACAACCACAAAAGCAACCAAATATGGCAAATTAAAATGATAAAGAAAAAAAAGAAGGCAAATGTTTAAATAAATCGTATATTTTTAATTAATCATTACACATCAAAAACTTACACATTTTGTCATGACAGTTTGTCAATTTCTTTGTATTTTAAATTTTGTAAATATTTTTTCTATTTTTCTATCATTAAATATTTCTTGAGTAATAATTTTTCTAAGATATTTAAAACACTTGGAACACAAGTCCTTTGAAAAAAAAATATGATTTAACTGTCCTTTAATCGATAAAGAACTTCGCTCAAGGAGTGAGGTTTGTCTGAATAGAATTACTTGTCCGATGAAAACGAAAAGTCAGGATAGACATGTAGTTTCAGTAAAACGACATCATATGCCTCAACGCATAAGGCACTGAGAACTGTTTGTGGTGTGGAATTCATATCATGTAGTTAACAATCCATAGTCGCCAACATGGTTTTGTACCCCACAGGGGCAAAGACAAGCCAACTACAACTTGAAAACAACATTACAGTTGATATTAATGATAAATCGTCTCAAATGTTGGAAAATGTGTGGCAAAATTGAATTACATGGATCAACGTTCTATGTTATACCTGCGGATTCTAAGCTGTGCCTCCTAATGGGACCCTTATTGTTACAATGATTGCTCAAAAATGAGTGACATGGTAGGTGAGTAGATGAGTGACAGGGTAAGCTGTGGTTTTCAAGCAATCTGGAAGGCGACACTCTGCTGGCTACGTATAAATAAGAGAAGGCCTGACTCACTTCTGTTTTTCAATCGCATGGCCAGCCATCATACATGGAGGAAGCCATCATTCTAGTCGTGAAGATGTGCCTTAGAGCTATAATCCTATGATATATTGTACTTCACTCAAATTTTATAGAGATTTCCTTTAGTATCTCCACCAAGTCAATTGTCCTCACAAGTTTTAGGTTACAGTTTGCTATCAACAATGTTATGGACAATTTCCTTCGCGTACAATATCTGATAGGAATCCAAGTGTTTCTTTGTGCGATAAGTTAAAGTGCTACGATAATACATTCTCATCATCACTGAATTTATATTTTGAGCTCAAGGCAAGCTCCATTCTGAATAATTTTACACTGCCTGGTTACCAACCTCATTGCGAACATTCCAAATTACAAATTTTTTTATTAAATTGCTTATCTTTCATGCGTTTGATGCCCCTTTAGGATTCCAAAGGAATATGTTATGCGTATAATCTCTCTGATTTTGACCTTTTATTTCTTTGTATTATTATTAATAATGAATTTGTAAAATAATGCACAACAACAAATGAACCAATAAATATGAGATCATTATGCAAAACATTAAGGGTTAAGGGTGTTTTGTGGCGCGTGGGTAATCTTCAGCGGCATATTACATAGAAATCTCGACGATTAGACATTTAAGTTGGTTTATGACCTAATGTTACAGTAATCTAGTAGATTTTGTGTTGGCTTATTAGATATAAGGTCAAGGTTCAAACACCCAGTCAGTTAAGTAAAATTTTTTTTCGGCTAAATTTTTTCTAAATTTAAGGTTTAGGTTTAGGTTTAGTTTAGGTGCCGCAACACATGTAGGAACTAACAGAATAAGAGATAATGGATGTGAGAAGCTAGATCGTAATGCTAGCTAAAGGGTTGAATAGATATACAATCCTGCTTCCTATAACATCAGATCACAAATGTATGCATTTGTATGTGCCACCCTAATGTCTTAATATCGTACTTGTCGAAAAAGTCAAACAACAAAATACGATAAACCCTCAAAATCAAAAGAATTCTGAAATATTCCATTCAAATACAAGATTAATAAAATTTCGTTTTTTTTTTTATTATTTTTTGTATTTTCAGTTAAAAGCATGGCAATACACTTCACGTTTTATTGTGTATAGTAATTCGTCAACACCATGTTTTTGAAGGAAAGACAAAGAAAAAATGTAATTTTTTTGTGCATTTTTTTTTCGTTTTTCTTTGGAGTTTGTCTAGACATTGATAGAGAGACTGACTTTGCTATTTAAATTGAAATATCCTGCTGTGATTGGTATTTGTTCTAAACATTTTCCTTCTTTCTTTTTGATTTTCCTTTTTTTGGTTTTTCTTTAGATTTTTTTTCTTTTTCTTTTTTTGTGCAAATTCTTGCACGTTTATAAACCAATACAATATACATACATATAAAAAGCAAACCAAACACATATAATACATACATATACATACACATGTATGGTACATATTCACCATATACACTCGTACTCTTTTCAATTCAGGCTATTGAATTCAGGTTTGCATGAAAATCAACGTTGAAAAATAATTTTCAAATATTTTGGCAACAATTAAATGAAATTCCTTTGTGAACAATTGCTTACAACTTGACTTGTAATAAGCAAGTGAGTGAAAATAAATAATTTTATTACGCAATTAAATTTCCTAATCGTGTTACATAATCATAGGAGTGGCTGTGTGTAAGCAAGTTATTTTTCGTTCAATTGCTATGTTTAATCTGATTTCGGAAATTAAAATTTAGAAAGAATTATTATTATTGCATACGAAAGTATTTTAAATAATTAACACAGATTTATTATATAAAAATTATTAAAGAAAAAGTATCAAATTTAATGAAGTTGAACATTATTACACGTGCGACAGATTGTGCCTGCAGGCGAATAGGGGGATAAATGCCAGGTTTCATTTCCGTAGCACCCTGTTATGCGCTAACTGCTAGTAAGACCACCATGCTTTCGATAGGAATTATTGAACAAACTTCTTTTACTTCTTTCAGTCCATTCCTCTGAGATGAGTTATGTCATCCCCAAAAATATGGGAATCTCGATCTTACGAAAACTGGGCTGTCTTCTCAGCATGTCATGCATTCATTACTTTCCACAACGCTAAAAGGTTAAGGGTTTGTGTAGTCGCAGTAGTCTAGTAGCTAGTGTGTTCACTTATTAGTCATAAGGTCTCGGTTGAAGCCCCAGGTCAAATATCTCCAATTAAATGAAATATGAAGAAGGAACCTTCGGCGACTTCCACTCAACAGATTTCTGCCAAAAACTCTGAGAGTACATCAGAATGCCATAAGAAGTTGCTCAAAAAATCTGTTATTCGGAGTCGTTTTAAATTGTAACTCATGCATAAAATTAACATACACAACATTAGTGGTGTGAGAAACCTAGATCGCAATCCTAGCTGAAGTGCTCTAATGACCAATCATGTAAGTATGCACGTACATGTAAGGTGAGGTGTTCCGTGAGTACACTCCACTAATTTTAAAATACTCATGCTTATCCATTCATTCTAATCTTAACAAAGTAAATTGTAATTACTGCTGGTTATCGATGTGACATCTCCTTCCACTTAGCTAGCTTGGTCTTTAATGCACTGAAAGGCATTGGGCTATGCAAGTCAATGGCATGAAATGCTCTGACGCTATTAAAAACAATATTAACTTCCTGATTTCCAATCAGTACTTGATTTTTAGGAGGCTATATAATGCTTCTTGGTGTAATTGTTTATCGCCCTTTTACAACCTAGGACGGTTTTTGATTTAAAGGTCCCATTTGTAGATCACGTTTTAATTTTAAAATCCCGTCATTACATCTTTCAGGGATTATTTTCAAAGATAACAGACAATAGATCTAGACAATTTGAACTGAATTGAATTGAAAATTTGAATGATCTCATAAGATTTTGATGTGTACTTATTCTGTATTCCAACACTGTTTATATACTATAAACATTTCTGAAGGTTAGAGTTTTACTTTATCAAAAAGAGTCTTAGTTTCTTACTCAATTAATGTGCATGAAAGTGAGTGTGTATGTGTATTTCCCCCTATTTTGAAATTAAAATAACACTGTTAATCGTCTGTTATTTAATACCAGTATCGTGTAAGATTTAGTTGACATTAAAAAAGCTTTTGCCTTTTTAATTATTTTTTTGTCTTATAAAACACACTCAATTAATCAACCACCCTTTTAAATTTAAGGGGCTGGCGCTCTCTCTGTTTTCTGCAAACAGAAACCATTTAGTGGCACACATTTATTGACATGCAAAGGCACACTTCCGTGTTACTTAAATAATCATTAAAATCAATTTAGTTTGAGTATCATATTACAAAATTGATTTCTTTTTGTTTTCATTTCTTTTTTTTTTAATATTACTTAGACCGTGTTTATTCATGTTCGTGTTCGTATTGACTTGTTTTAGTTCTGTTGGCTTCTTTTGAAGTTTAACTAAATTTGTCATCAGGGGACACTGTTTACAAGCATATTTTTACTCCATCCAGCCATTCAGCCATCCAGTATGTACATATAGCCAGCCATCTATCAAAATCTATGTTGTTGTGTTGTAAAGTCTTCATGAACAAACAAATATTGTCACACTGGCATTACATGTTGCATCAATTGTGTTTCGTGTTGCAGTAAAGGCAAGCAAATAATGCAAGTAAAGCGATGTAAACTTTTGTTTGTTTTCTTTTTCTTGTATTCTTTTAAACTGAAATGTATTTGAAAAGAAAAATCACTGTTTAAAGCTCTGGAGGAAACTGAGGAAAAGGAATGAATGAATGAAAGGAAAATTCAAGAAATGATTAGCTGCCAAGAAATGATTAGCGCTTACTTCATAATGCATTTTAAGGGGATATGATTTGTTGTGTTGTTGATTTGATGTCCCATAAGAAACAAAATTGTTGGCTAAAGGAAAAGTATATTTCGTGTTAAACTTGCTACTACTGCTAGTTCTACTATTACTAGTACTACTATTGCTACTACACTAGTACTATTATGGTTACTATTACTAGTAATACTACTGCTACTACTACTAGTACTACTAATACTACTATTTCTGCTACTACTAGTACTTCTATTGCTACTACTACTACTACTATTACTAATACTACTATTTCCACTACTACTAGTACTACTATTGCTACTACTACCACTACCACTGTATTACTACCGCTAGTACTACTAATAGCACTAATACTAGTACTATAAGTACTGTATATAGTACTGCTATTGCTACTACTACTAATGCTAATACCACTCCTAGTACTGCTATTGCTGCTATTACTACTACTATTACTACTTCTACTTCTTCTTCAGTGAATCCGGATTTTGAAACTGAAATATGTGTAGCATTTATCAATCGTGATATCTATGTTCACTCAATAATCTGTTTACCATTCCAAGTAACTAGTAGCTAAAGATGTTTACGTCAATATCTCCCTTTCTTTAGGCAAACAAAAATATGTTGAGATATGCAAACGTTTACTTGCATATAAAACAGATTTTAGATGTGAAGTAACTCAAGGGAATTGTTTTTTTTGTTGCTTTTCGAAGAAAAATGGCAAACTGTAGTGCAATAGACAAGTGAAATGCGAGATTTTTCAGATGCATTTTCATTTCACTGAATTGTCTTTATAACAATTTGGAAGAAATAAACATACATTCCTATGAACTTCATGTACCTTTCATAATGTGTAAAGAAATTACTGTGAACAATTTTATATTCGCAGAACTGATAAGTTTCGATTCTGTGCAGAGTATCACTTTGACAATGAAAGAATAGCAAGAAATTTCTGCCATTATAAGCAAATTTTATAGAATTTTGTAAGGACTTCATACTTGAAACTACATCTGCAGCAATCCATTCATTGCAGCAACGATTTCCAGAATAAATTATTTCAAGAAATCCTATTGTCATCTGGCCACTACAGAAAACAGGGCCACATTTTTTCTTTGGGGTTTTTGTAAAATCATGGCTTAATACGAAGAATGCAGAAATAATTTCTGGCATCCAATTAAAGATCAAATGCTGCATCGATAAGATACAGTCACATTTCTATTATGAAGTCATGGACAATTTGACGATAAAAGTAATGGCCTGTCATCAGAGTAGTAGCTTTAAGGTCTAACATTTAGAGCTTCCAATCTTTAAACCTAATAATAGAAAACGTGTGCGAGATATCATCGAAATCACATTTTAATAGACGTATAGATGGCATTTTGTATGAAATATAACATGGCACGATGTTTGTCTGTGTGTAACGTATCCGAAGTGTTAAATTTTTACTGAATCTGGTGCATAAGTCGATGACAAGGGTTATGACGGCTTATTATTCATTCTAATATGGGGCATCGTAGCTGAAGATGATTTGTTTGCTGAAAATATGGTTCTGTGGCCAATTGCTGCGGAGCCCATTTTGCAACGTACCTATTATCTATGATGGTGTACATTCATTTGTGTTTCAGTTGAATTTTGTACGCTCTTAGGACCAAGTTACGATACAAAGTTCGTTAAGGTGTGGTGTGTAAGAGGACGAGTTCCTATTAGCGACGTGAAATTGACTATGTTGGCTATGTTTGCCGGGAACGTCATATTTTTTAAAGACGTGCGAATACCCTTTTGCCTTCGCAAGTCGAGTCTAGATGCCCGTTTTGGCTTTACCATCTGGTATAATTTTAGTGCTAAATTAAGTAAAACTTTGTACTTCTTTAACAGACCAATTATCCAATTGTTGCGTGCATTGTTCGCCCTCATGGTCTTTGTTTTGTTGGCGTTGCTACATTTGAGTATATTTTTCTAAACTGTCCAGTCTGTTTGTCTTGTACGTCGTTTCGCTTCGAGGAAATTAAAGCAGTATCATCAGCATAATGCCATTTAAGGTCCCTGTAGGGAGAAGTATATGTACTTGTTCGAAGACACCTCAGTGATTAGTATCTAAAATATGAGTATTCTCTCTACATTTGACGGACACCTGAGGCGACATTAATAGGATAAGAAAGTACCCTTCCATGCAAGACTCTATTCGACAGCAGAAGCAGTTTTTTAAGGTTTGGTTAAAAATCTATTCTATCTAGACACCCTTCATCACATGATGTTTGTTTAACAAAAAAAAAAATTCTTTTTTATATCCTCTCCTATACATACAGGATGAAAACAAGAAAATTCTTGATTTTTTTATTTCGTATCTTTCAATAAAATTGATTTTCTTTTACAGTTTCTATGTTAAAAGAAGGTTGAGTGTATTCACACCCTATGGTGTCAATTTCATAACTTTTCTCTATGTTTTGTTGTGCAAACTTGACATATTTGCCCCTTTTGTCATGTCAACGGGGTTTATTGAACTTTGTTTAAATAATTTCGTTTTCTTTTTTCCCTCTTGGTTTTAGATGACGGCAAGGAAGAAAATGAAACGAAAAGAGAAATTTCGTTAGAAAATTCCTTTCATTTAATGTCTTAAAAATTATGACAAAATGTTTATGAAAAAAATGTTCCCCCGGTAATTTGTTATTTTAACATTTTGGTTTTTGTTTTTATTTTTCTTTTCTTTTTTAATCATTTTTTTTTGTTTGTTTCTTTTTTTTTTGGCAATTGGTTGTAATAAACCTACAGGGCTATAATGTATTAAAATGTTTATTGTTGTGTTTTGTTGTGTTGTGTTGTGCTGTTGTATTGTAGTTAACGTTATTGTTGTGTATTGTTTATGTTATTAAACTCTAAAAACTAATTTCACGCTACAAACCACAAACATAAATAGCCATAAACAAATACAACAACAATAACAATAACAAGAAAAAAAACAACAACATTCGACAATAAGAACACTAGCCACAGAAAAACCTTTAAAATAGAATTTTCTCTCTTTCTCACACACACACACATACACACAGACAATAAGTAGTGACATATAAACACAAATACAAATACAGATACATACTAAAAATGAATAGGATTTAACAAATAATATCATACGAGGATTGTTGAAAGAGAGCACGTTTTAGTGAATG
>QOCX01004863.1:355-13866 GCA_005959815.1 Sarcophaga bullata | reverse complement strand
TTCGCTTCGTCTGATCTCCTTGCAATTGACATCTCTTATAACTGACCGGGAAACGGTACTTTCATGCTAAAACGGATTTTGTTCTATCTGTATAATAACTATTGCTCAGTACTTATCATTTTCACAAAATGCATCAGTTTCCGGATGTTCGATTGAATTGTGCATTTCAATTAAAATTCACTCTTCTGCAAGACTATCGATATGTGGTACACACTACCCGCTAAAAGTTTTACCTATTACTTGCAACATAAAAAAAAGTTTCTTCAACTATCAATGTGAGCTTTCTTACTGTTCGAAAACTTAACAACAAAAAATCCAACCAGGTCAAATCATACAGTCGGTGAATAGTTGGCAGCACTTCTAGGTGAGATGACTAAGGTGTGGTATATTGAAGTCGCCGTAGTCTAGTAGGTAATGCCTTGACACATTAAACACTAACCCCTGGATCATACCAGGGAATAATCTATTGGCAAGAGCTCTGAGTGTAAATAAAATAACCATGAACAGCCTCTCAAAAATCTGTCAGTCGGAGTTGACTTTAAACTATAAGTTGTGCCACTCATTAATTAAATTAACAGAAAGATTGGTAGATTGTAATAATAACTTAACGACCTTTAATTACCTTCTCGGATGAAGTCCATTTTATCTTGGTGGCTATGTTAATAAGTAATTATTTGGGACTCAGAAAACCAACTCGTGGCCTCATAAAAGTCAATGCAGCCATTACGAGTGTTTGGTGCGGCTTGTGAATAAGAAGCATCAGTGGCTCATATTTGTATGAAAATAAGGACTGCTCAACCATTACGGCCAATCGAGATACCTATCGCACCACGATAACCGACTTTTTGTACCCACTCTTTATGGTATTAATTTGAAAGATGTTTAGTTTCATTAGGATGGTTGAACTTGTTACATATTTCATGCCACAATCGATCTATTGCGTCAAACGTTCGATGACTGTTTAATTAGCCGAAATGGTGATGCCAATTGGCCGCCAAGAAGCTGCGATTTGACACTGTTGGACTATTTTCTGTTAAGCGCCAGTAAATATAAGTGCTTAGCCAACAAACAAGAGACAATTGATCATTTGAAGGCGAACACTCGTGATGTCATTGCCAAGAAACGACCCCAAACACTCAAAAAAGTGTACGAATTCGATCAAATGATGTACTGCGAGGCCAACCGGGCAATTGCAATACATTTTTGTTTTATTGCAAGTTTCAATTTAAACTTTAAAATGACCTGCCCTATACAACTGAGACAGGAAGCGTTTATTACAAGACTCATTTAAAATGACTTACATCAGTGTATTAATATGTTGATTCAATATCGTTTTTGATTTCCTATTTAATCTGAATTATTTCATGCTTGTTTGATAAAAGAATTAAAATTAATTAAAATAACAATAATTCCAATTACAATTAAATTAATAAACTTGAAAAATCTACATACTCAATTTAGAATCGTTTACATAAATACTAAATTTTGTTGACTATAAACACGTAGCAAAAACTACAACAACAATATAAAATGACAAGGTTAACTTTCTTTTAGTAATATTCAACACAAAATAAATATAAACATGTCAGATAATCGCAAATAAGAGCAACAACATTTTCATTATTGTGTTCAAATAATAGACATTTTATGCAATAACAGATATTGTTCTACACAAAAACTTTGTAAACAAAAACCAAATATTTAAGTGAAAACGAAATTTTACCTAAAAATCTTTAGCTGGGATGTATCCCCAAGCTATGTAGTACATAGGTATGCATGTACATATGATTTTTTCATAAATTTAATTATTTCAAGCGTATTAGCATATATATGCTACGTCTATATACCTGGAAGGCTTTACTCATACGTATCCTATAGAAAATTAAAAAGATAAAGATTTACACTGTTCATATTACAATTGATATTGGATATATTAGAAATCAGTAATAGCCCATTCACATGTGATGCTATCAACACATACGAAGAGCCAAGTGCTGCGCAGCAAGCTCTCAAGAATAGAATACCTGCGAGTATACTGCAGTAATTATTTTAAATGTAGCCCATAAACCAGTGTCAATGCTGCTACTGCGCACTTAACTAATTTATATTTATGAGTGTGGCAATTGTTGTTAGTCCGTTAAGATGCATTAAAAATAGACACCTTTAAAACACGTTGCATACAATAAAAAAAGCGAGAAATTTTAATTAGCCGTTGATAAGTAATTACTTTTTAATTTCTTGATTTTATTTTACTTATACTGGGATGCTGCCGCCTTTTAAAATAATTAAAGCGGACGCTGCTAGGCTATGGCACTAATTCAAATATTGCTGCTCAGCACTTGGAGCGCCGAAAAAGTGTCATTATTATTACTATAAACTCCGAATATGAGAAATGACTTCAAAGAAACAAAAATGAAATAAAAAATCAATAAATAAAACAGTTTAAATATTCTAATTGTAGAGTAAAATTATACATCTTATTGACGAGATTTAGTTTAGATGTAAATGTATGGCAAATTGTTTTATTTTACTTCATTGAACTTTCACCATACAAGAAAAACTATCGATTTAAAACAGCTGCAGATTTAGATTAGAAGTCGCTGTAATCTAATAGATAGTGTGTTGTATTATTAGACGAAAGGCCACGGTTCAAATTCCCGGTCAGACATCAAAATCGAAATATGAAAAAACTTTCTTCGGTGACTTCCTCTCAGCAGATTTCTGGCAAAAAATCTGAGATTAAATAAAATTACCATGAAAAGTTTCTCAAAAATCTGTTTTTCGGAGTCGACTTTAAACTGTAGGACCCCCACTCATGTATAAAATTAACACACACAACATAAGAGGCGTTAGAAGCTAAGTCGTAATCCTGACTGAAGGGTTGTAATGGCCAATTATGTATGTACACATATATAAAGATTTAAATTGCCTATTTTTTTGGTAGCAGAATCGGTATTGAAATAAAAAATAAATCTGAGGAAAGAGCAATATGTCGTCATCTTAATACAATATTTGACAAACATACTCTATGAGAATATCACAAATATAAGCATTATTACTGGCAATTTTGAATTTTTACTACAACTTGTGCATCCTTATGCGTTCGCTAAGAATTCTAGTCGAGGTGTGTGACGATGTTATTTTTTTTTCTTTCTGAAGGTTTTGGCCAATTCACTGATTTTCAAAAGACAGATTTCTGTTCTGGTTGTGATATTTCCTCAAGTCTTATATATATCAAATTTAATCTATCGGTGTCATTATTTGTGGAATATAACACCATTAAACTGTCCACCGAGCTTTTTCTGGGTAGAGCTCATCCCCTGGTGCTAATCTTCTGCAACTCTGATGTATAATTTGACCGATGGTCTTTACAAAACTTACAGGAAAAGTCTAATAGTTCAAATCGCACAATTTCGTTGGCCAATTCACCTGGTGGAAGGTGTATATGCGTTCAATTCACCAGCGCCTAATGTCATCCTGTTGAAATCTCATGTCGTCCACATCAAAAGAAGTTGATAATCATGAACCCATAGTGCTCGCTGTTGAGGGTGATAGCCTGACTAATATCGTTCTAAAACGGATATGGAGGCATAACAGCGCCAGTCCAGAATCCACTTTAAACGATGAAATCCCATGTGTATTAGAATCGTCGCAAGCTCGTCAATTTCGTTTGTTCACCTACCCTTTCATTTAGAAATTTGCCATATCGATGAGGATAATTTTTCTGTGAAAATTGGGTTTAGTTACCAACTGCTTCATAGCCCATTCCTGGGTCAGTGCTATCATAAATCACTACGCAATATTTGCAGGTTCAAGTGATCTGAAAAAGGTCGCATTTTTGCCAGCGGCGATAATTTCACTACCTCGCATATTTCTGCCGACTCCCACAGCAGATCTCGTTTATTGAATTTATCCACCACATTGCGAGTAGCTTATTCGGTAGGGCGTATATCGCGATCGTAAAATGAACAAAGCTCACGCACATAACATTCGTTTTATACAACAATATAATTATATGCATGTGCTATTAAATGTTATATCCAGTGATTCGACACAAAATACTGAATAAATGAGAACTAATTTGACAGATGTAGCTTCAACAAGATGGTCGTTATCAACTATCAATGTTCGGAAGTCGTGACGAATTTGATTATCGCATTAAATAGTGTTATTTTTTTGAGTGAACGAGTTTGTATGCTTTCAGACAGAATTAATTGGTTTATACCCTCAGTAATCATTAGGGTTTTGTTAGTTCAAAGAATTCATTTTACATACATACATACATACATACTCTGATTATTGAAACCTTCAGTCAGGACTATGAACCTAGTTCCTCACATTACTTATGTTGTGTATGTTAATTTTATACATGAGTAGCTCCGCACGACATATTGTTTGAGAAACTTTTCATGGCAATTTTATTTGCTCCTCAGAGTTTTTTGCCAGAAATCTGCTAAGAAAAAATCACAGAGGAAATATTTCTTAAATATTTCGTTTTGAAACTGGGGTTTGAACTGTGGCCTTACGTTTTAATAAGCCGACACACAATCTAGACTAGAGGCCACTTCCAGCGCCTCCTTTTAGACCAGTAAATTAACAACCGGCTTTTAACATTTAAGTTACAACTGAGAAGATATATACCGTCATAATGATCAATATCGCACGTTTTTAGGCACATCACAAGGCATCAAAAACAATGTTGGAATACCCGAGGATAGTACACAATATTGTCACACTGTTTTAGAATATTTAATAATGATTACTGAGTTAAAAGAAAGTAAGCTATTTTCCTTTCTTTGTGTGGTAATCAGTATTATCACCGCCAAAAGGTGATGTATGATTAATATTTCAAGCTTTCATACTTTATTTGCCTTTAGTCAAAATTGTGTTCTCACCTAACATTTTTATTTTGTGAATATAATTTGATCTATTAGTGACGGGGCCATACAGTTTATCTAAATTAAACTCCGTATAATAGAGTCGGAGCTTTTACAAGAAAAGGTCGTCGCATTAGTCAATATTTGTCTGAAACCTTATTATTTTAGAAAATATTATTAAAATCACATTATTCTCAGAAAAGATATTTCCGTTAAAAAATGTATGTAAATTCGGGACATTGTACTCATATTTTGCTATTCTATTCCAAAAAAAAAACGTAAGAAACTTAACTGTAAAAATAGAATATCGCCTCCTAACTTCTAATTTAAAAAGAAAAAAAAAACGAAGTGTTTATGAAAGATCATTAATCTTTTTCATTCGATGTGAATGAATTTAAAGACGTATTGATGACATTATACATGGTAATATCCGTCACGACTGTTTTCAGATAGAGCGCATTCGAAATATCCGATATCCCATAATTCTGGTGCATAAATCAAGAAAGGTTTGATTACTGGCATACACTAGCTTTGAGGACCGCTATGGTTTGTGACTTGTTGTGTTTTTTATGGATTGACTCCAGCAATAGCGGTTTAATAATATCAAAATTAAAAACAAGGAAACTGGGCATTAAACTTACGGGTAACAAGTTAGTTATATGATTGGAAAAATTCGAGGTTAAGACAGCTTAAGTTTTCCTTCCCAGTATCATGTGTCGCCCAAACGCTAGTGGATTTTTGTAAAGAGATCTTAAATAACAAAGGTTTTTTAAAGTATTTAGTAGCACACCACAAAAAAAATATAGTCCATCCAAGTAAATTGTTAGAGTCCGTTGTTTGACTTGAGAGTCGCCGCTTGAATTTACAGAATTTTTCTGAACCGTTTAGTATATTTCTTATGTCTTGATTTCATCTTGAGGAAATCTAATCTGCTGCCACTCTCCTTCAATCTGTTTCTTATTTAAAAACCAACATTGACAGTTGAAAATGGCCATATTGTGTGGTTATACGAAATTACTATGGACAAACGACATGTCTTTACTAATGTTTCTGAGCATTTAATGCTTCGCAGAAAAACACTCTTAGGCGTGTATTTTAGGCAGGCCAACACTCTACTGCCGCTATAGTTCAATGATAACCATCTTCTTTGGCCTGAAGTGGATGATCTGTACGGAACTACGGACCACATCGGTCCGTAGTCTTGTAGGATAGTGTGTTGGCTTAAATTAGACGAAAGGCCAGAGTTCCGAATCCCCGGATCAGATATCAAAAACGAAATAATGAAAAAATATTTCTTCGGCGACTTCATCTCAGTAAGATTTCTGACAAAAACTCATGAAAAGTTTCTCAAAAAAATCTGTCGTTCGGAGTCGACTTTAAACTGTAGGTCCTGCCACTCCTGTATAAATTAACACACAAGGTTGTAATGGCGCAATTATGTATTAGTGTTCTTAAGTAGCAAGTGTATATTTCACACAAGGTTGAAGGTGATTTTTTTCTCGCTCTTTAAGGCGAAGAGGTTAAAGCCCTAAAACCGGTGGACAGATCCCAACATTTAGTTTTATTTTAGAAGTCTGGATGCCATAAATACCTTTGTACCAAAGTCAATCTTACTATGAAGTGTTTAAAAAATGTAAGGCAAAGTGATCAGATGTTCCGGTATGCATTATCGTGGTGTTGTTGTGGTAAAAAATTTTGCCCTTCATCCATACCAACAGACCAAAGATCAGAAATGAATCACATTTTCGCAACTCATGAAGTACTCCATGAAATTTTTTGAGTGGTGAGTGAGTCAACAGTATTGAAATTTAACTACACTGATTCATTTCGTACTCACTATACCGATGATTAATAAGCACAAGTCACAATGAGTATAAGTACAACGTTGATACGAACTGATAACATTCCAAATATGTTTGATTCATACGCCTACTCATTCAGATTCATAAATTTAGAAAAAATATTTATAATACTCATAAATGATTCGAGTGATTCGAATTATTCATCAAGTTTACAGCAGGGGTTACCAAAAATTTTTTGGTTTGTATTGTGAGTAAGTGTCACTCCTATAATAAATAGAGTGATTTTATTTATTTACTGTCAAAGACAAATGTTAGTAATTTATGCTAATTTGATTTTTATTTCATCAACATGCATATACATCTTTTAACTCCAAAAATTAAGGAATGTTTTTTAAGATATTTGGTGGGAACTACTTTTGTGTTCATAATTTCCTCACCCGCTAATAAAAAACCTTTTCATTTTCCAATAAAAATTGCTTTATGCCTACAAAAAGCTGTTACCATTTCCTTATCGTTTAAATGTTCTTAAAATGTCATTTTAGAACATTTAAGACAATGGATTTTAATAAAAGCATTTTTAAAATATTTATTACTTAAAATATTTTTTATTATGAGTATGACCAGCAGACCAAAGTCCATACCCTACCAATACAAAATACTTAGTGCTTCTTCTTTAAATATATATCTTCTTTTGTTCAGATCGTATTGTGGTATTCACGGAAATAGTAAGTCGACAAGATTTTGTAGCATAGAAATGGGTTTCAGGCTATGAATAAATTAGCAGAAGTTATTAAGCATTTGACCGATTTTACAGTCCTAATATATTAGCCTACGATAGGGTCTACCATAACATCTATACGGGTTCGTCTGCCACCCATTGGTGCATATATTGGCTGTGATGGGAACTTAGTCGCTGACATGCTAGCTAACGCAGTATACTAATATTTTAGCCATGTGGTGCATCTATCATGTAATTTCTGTACCGTTATCTGGGCCTTGGTAATCAGTAGTGTAAGGAGCAGCCGTTGAACATAATACGTTGGTACTCTGTCCATGTACTACACGTTTACATATTTGTTGTTTAAACTTATGTATTCGTAAAGAATTAATACATACATAATTGGCCGCCATTACAACCCTTCTGTCAGGATTAACGGCTTAGCTTCCTCACACCACTTATGTTGTGTGTGTTAATTTTATACATGAGTGGTCCGAGACCTACAGTTTAAAGTCCGACTCCGAACGACAGATTTTTTTGAGAAACTTTTCATGGCAATTTTATTTACTACTCTCAGAGTTTTTTTTGCCAGAAATCTGCTGAGAGGAAGTCGCCGAAGAAATATTTTTTCATATTCCGTTTTTGATGTCCGGCCCGGGGATTCGAACCCTGGCCTTGCGTCTAATAAGCCAACACACTACCTAAATAGACTACGGCAACTTCATAAAAGAATTCATAATTTTCGGAAATGTTGATTCGGGTCTTTAATTGTAATCGAACGTAAATTATGTATTGTCAAGTATTTTATGATTTTTATTCTTATACAAAAAATTTTACTGAAATACGATTTTTAATTATAATCGTAAACCAGAAAAGGATGTAAAATTCTTCCCCCTTTGCTATGTCAACGACTCAAGAAATTAAGGCTTAAGATTATTACTTAAAATTTCAAGTTATCACACATAATCTCATGATCCTTTTTTTCAATCTACAACGTTTGTCTGAAGTATCTGTATTAAATATCTCGTACATTGATTTCAATTTTACTCGACCACTAATCAATAATCTTGAGTTACTTGCTGTTTAGGTTCAAATGAGTTTTTTTTCAAGATTTAAAATGATTTTTTTTTATATTTTTTTCAATAGGCAAACCAGAGGAGATACATACATCTGTCGCCTGCCATCTAAAAGTCAAATGTTAAAAAACAAAAATAAAAACCAAACAAAATAAAAGACATGTTAAAAATAATACAAAAAAATCGTAAGAGAAGCAATGACACAGCATTCGAATGACAAAGAGGATATTGTCTAGGATAATAGTAAAGATTTCTGAAGAGAGTCTTAAGAAAACTGTATTGTGAAAAAAATAAATTTTTTTGGACCGTAAGTACAGAACAATTTCATTTTAAAAACAAGGATATTGGTATTGATTTTCAATTCAATTTTTAATTTTATTTTTTAATTTCTTGTTACTTAAAGCACTTACTTTATTTAACAGCAAATTTAGAATTTTAGGAACAAAATAATTTTCATAATTGATTTTGGTGAGTTTGTTTAACTTGACTGAACTACGATTACAACTCTGTTGTTACAATGGTCTCAATAGGCGCGTGTTGGGTAAGGTGGTTATAAAGTTTTACTGAATTATTAGCCATTACACTGAAGTGGTGGCACTGGAGAAGCAAGATTCAAATTAGCTTCCCAGATAGAGTAGCTGGAGACACCATTGATAAAACCTGGTAAATATTTACAAATCCCTCGAGATTTAAACCAGAGTTACTAAACCTTCTAGTTGAATTCTTAAATTTCTATACGACGTTCAATAATTTCAAATTCACCATCAAATTTCTCGTGTCCATTTTTAAACAAATTGTGTGCGTGTAATTCAATCAACAAACGTAAATTGCGAGGACAAAGTTTGTTATCAGAATGAAAAAAATAATTTGGAAAGGAAAACTTTCATACTCAATTTCTATATGACGCGACGTCAATCAATAAATTCAAAATTAACCATCAAATTTCATGTGTTCAATATTCAATATTCCTTGTTGCCCTCATGTCTTGTATAATAACACTTACTGCAGGAGATTTTAATTTAAAGGGATTTTTGTGCTACCTTTAAGCAAAGTTTGTTATCAGTGTGAAAATAAATAATTAGGAATAAAACTTTCGTACTTTTTATAGTACTAGAATCAGAAATGGCATTTGATTTCATTAAATTGTTCATTGTTGTAGATCAGTAAACTAAATTTCACAGGTGACCACTTCAGTCGCTCTTGAAAGACAGGAATCATGTTCATAATCGCCGTATCTATTCTTAAATTCCTTCAGTAAATAATTTTAAACATTTTTAATTTAATGGTTATCTTTAGCTAAGATCGACAATGATACTTTATTCGTCTTAGGAGACATATATCGGTCCTTTAACAGGAACCTCCGAATCTATTTCATTTGTCAAATTGGTTGTCATATGTTCCGACTGTGTTGTCAAATCACCACAGACGAAACGTCTGTTTTGTAAACAAAAGGTGCTCTCTAAGTAGGCTCTGAACTGAACTAATTTTTATCGTAAAATCGATAATAATAATAATCTACATAATCTATAATATAAGATCCAAGAGTACACCGAAGCATACCAATTCATACTGAAAAGTAACTGTTTAGTATAGATTTTGGACAGAACTATCTGTACAGTCCGTTGATTACCATCTTTTGAAGGCTTGAGTTGGCCTGATCTAGACACAACAAAACATATCGGTTTCTAACAAGACGGTGTTACGCCTCCAACACAGGTTCAATACCAGGACTTGATGTCTTGTAGAATGGTTTGAGGCATTGAGACACGAGCAATTTAGCATTTTTAGAAGTTTTACCGTGTGTCGAATTTTCGCAGAGTAAGAGTTAAACAAAGCACCTTTGCCCAGATTAGCCCGATTGTCGCCAAACGGTCATGCAAAATTCTGGATTTTTCATACGCGTTGTCGACCAGAGAACCCCGTGCATACACATCTTGGGATGCTAAATGCACAGCAAATACACTTCGTTCTCAGATGAATAAAAAATTTCGAATGATATTGTCACAACACCTTTGTTTTTTTAAAGTTAGATAAGAGGGCTTGAAGAAATAACGCATTTCATTACATGACAGTTTGACTGAAAATACCTATGATTAATAATTCGTTGAACAGGAAACATTAATTAACAATTAATTGAGGTCGGTTTGTAACTAGGGAGGTTATTAAAGATTCTATCTTTGAATAACTGCCCATTTTATATGTATGCGACCTCGACATCATTTTTTTACGCATTACATCTTTCACAGGGGGAGACCAACCGTCACCCTAGACCCATAAAAAAGACAGCATTTTTATGAAAAAACATCCCACAATTCATTATATATTGTTGTACGTTTTCTTACGTTTTAAAAGCGTTTTGAAATATTGAAGCCGTAGAATTGCAATTAAAAATGGAAACTAAATTGTGTTAAATTTTAATTCAAATTGCTTTATTGTTCGTACAATTTTCAAGCACGCAACAACCGAACAATAGCTTAGTTTGTTATTCCCTCTGTTTATGCTTTTCTACAATCAACAATAACATATATTAGACAATTGTTCTGTAGATGTTGTAACGGATATCGGCTTGTCTTCGATCGAACAGCGTCTTCACACAAGACTGACTGAACTTTTACTGACTTCTTGCCTCCTTTTCCCTGCCTTTATGTACGGAACCGTAAAACAGTGCTGATGATGTTCTTGAAAAGAGCCCCCCGGAAGCGTTCGTGGCTTCGCTCCTCTCAAGAGCACTCCAAAAGTGAAAGTTTTGTTATGAATGTTAAACATCTCTGTTTACAGATATGTTTACATTTATTCTTGGATTACTTTTGTTGTTGGCTTCTATCGCTTTGTTTGTATTTTGTTTTACTTCTATTCTTGTAGTTATTTTTGTGTTTATTTTTATCATTTATAATTTGTAAGAGAACGTTTCATTGTTTTTTTTCTCACTTCTTTCTGTTGTTATTGTTGCATGATTGTAGATTTAGAACGATGTAGATCTAGTTAGTTTTTTTGTTACTTATATTCGTAACCAATCTGGCTAAATTAAAATATAAAAAATTTTTTCAACAAACCAAAAAACCCCATCCATGTGTGACAGGTGGGACGGCTAACAAACACCCAATTTAATGTAGCCCAGTTTGACATCTTTCAACGGTTATTAAATGCAATATAAAAAGCAAACTGCTAAGAGCGTGAATAAACGAAAGTAGTCTATCGTTTATTAAATTTAAAATAAACTGCAAACACAAACAGAATGTTAAAAGATGTAACACGTAAAAAGAACCATTGAGATTTATCTACGCCAATAGTTTGTTGTTATTTCGCGCACTTTCCCTTTTAACATTAAGAGCGATCACTTTCCGACCGGAAACTTTCGTGTTTTTTGTCCTACATCTATGTGTGACACAAATTTACTTTGACTAAAAATAAGCACTTGTTGCGTTTCTGTGTATCTTTAAAAAAGGGAAAAAAGAAAATTGTGGTTGAAAATTAAATGCAAACACTTTAACGTTTTTAAGTTTGTCTTTGGAAATTAAACAAAAAAAAAATTTTTTTGAAAAGATACAGGTCGGCATTTCACATGATTTGTCCCCATATTTTTATTTTATAAGAATAAGAAAATGAAGCAGAGATCGTAAGATAACAGAAATTTGTCTGAAAATATTAAATGTATGCGATTTTTATCTGCTGCATTTATATTTACGTATATATGTAAGTATATAAAGTTGGTACGTGTAATCATAGTAGCTTTTTTTCTATTTAATACAACTTTTCATGTTTAATTTTAGAATAACATTAAATTTGTCATCGGATTTGATACTTATCAAAGCAGGATCGCCTTATTTACAAACAGCATTCTTACCAAACAGCAAAATAGGATTGGATGGATGCAGTGTTGCCCAAAATTTTTATAAACCGTCAGCAACCGTGAAATGTAATTAATTACACATATGTATTGTTTATTGAATTGGTTTTTCAATCTAACTTTTCTAATCCATCTACAACCAAAAATTAGGTATTTCAAAAATATAGTTGTCCAGTCGTCAGAAACTTCGTTGCATAAGTGGCCCATATGCATACCTAATATTTATCTTAGACCAGATTTTTGGAAACCCCTTCATAATCGAAAAACAACATCTTATTCTCACTTTATTTCCTATGTAATTAAAATTTTTTCTATGCTTAATTAAAAAATTGAATTCGTTTACAAAAAATTACATTTACAAATTCAATAAAAATATGCATTTAAAAACTTTCTTATTATATTAATTTTTCATTCATTTCTCCTTATAATTACAACGTCGCAGTGAAAAATAACAGAACTAACTACCTACTAACGTTGCTTCAGATTAATTAAGTAGAACTCAAAATACTCCTTTATATTTCTCCAACCCGCTAAACTTGTTATTGGACAAACACGATTCTTTTGATTTTTCACACAAAATTATTGATTACCCAAATATGATTGAACCTATTTGTCAAATCTAAAGTTTTTTAGAAAGGGGAGACGCTAGCCTTTAAAACGGTATACATAGACATTTTGTTCAAGCCTTCATGTTATGAGTTTTGATGGGGTAAACTTGGAAAATATTAGTTTTTTCTTATTTTCTCAAGTTTGGCCATTCGTAATTGGAAAATTTAATCAAAAACTATAAAAGAAGTGGTGACATGATTAAAGTGCATTCTCTTGTGAAGATTTTGACACTTCGTTTGATAAAATTGGACAAAAATTACAGTAGTTGACTCATATTGTTTATATATATTGCGATATCAAATGAGCTTTAAGTTAACAATTTTCAAAGTTTTGTGAAGGATCTTAAATGTTTATTGAAAATTGTGTCCGTTTTTCCGTTGGACCAACAAGTGAAAGTTAGCTAATGTTTGCTCAAAGCAAAATAATAATATTTGCGCAAATCACAAATATTAGACTACTTCTGGTAGTTGTTCAAACGTGCAAAGATGAACAATGAAGATCCATCAAAAATATTGAAAATTTTTAATTTAAAGTTCATTTGAAAAAAAACCTACATAAAAAATATGACTCAGTTGTTATACT
>QOCX01004862.1:0-13870 GCA_005959815.1 Sarcophaga bullata | reverse complement strand
GTTCTTGATAAAATTAATTTCTATTGAAAAGTAATGTTACAGTCCGCTTAAGATAGCCCTTTGCTTCGTTCCACTAACATTATTGGGTTGCTGTTGGAGAATAGGCTGAACTAGAAACAAAGATTTGCTTTGATATGTAATGGATTGTTTTATGGAGTTACTTGAGAGCCTTGCTCATGGCATTGCTTAAATCCTTGTAATACTCTTTGTTTATATTATCCTTCCAGTGGATATTTGGAACGAACATTTATTCTGCGGAGAAAAGTAGGAGGCAAGTGGGTAGCGTGTTGGATTATTAGACGTAAAGCTCAAATCCTAGGTCAGACATCACTAACAAAACGAAATATGAAAAAACATTTCTTCAGCAAGCTCCTCTCAACATATTTCCGACAAAAGCTCTGAGAGTAAATATAATTGCCATGAAAAATTTCTCAAAAAATGTATCGTTCAGTGTCGACTTTAAACTGTAGGTTCCGCCACTCATGTATAGAATTAACACACACAACGTATGTGGTATGAGAAACTCGTTCGTTATCCTGGCTGAAGGGTTTTAATAACCAATTATGTATGTGCGTATGTATAGGAAGTCGAACCAGCATTGGTTGGGTTTATAGTCGAGCCACTTAGTTTAAGTTTCATTCCCTTGCATTATTAACAGTATTTGGCTTTCATTGTCCAATTAAGACATCCTACATCAATGCTTTTAACCACTTCAAGTGTTTTCGTCGTGTTTTCAGGCCATGCTTTATTTTTAAATATTTTTGTAGCAGCTATGAAGTTTTTCTTTGAGAAATTATACGTTGCCAAGTGCCTCATGGTTATCAAGCAAAGATTTTTATAACATCTGAGTTTTTACCTGAACTTTCATCAAACAAGGACGATCCTATGAAAGCCAAAATATTTCGCCCCTCCAAGCGTTTAGTCATTCAACAGGTTCCTCTGAGGCTTCCCAGAAAGATCACGAGCAGCGACATTGCTTTTTTAGAGAGCCAATAACAGAATAAAGGTTTCCAAATACAATTCGAGTAATTCTACCAATAAAAAGGCAGAAAGCTTGGATTCTTTTTTTTTTTAGATTCAAGTCCTTATTTGAAGATCACTCCTATTTATGCAGGTGCACTATACTGGAATACAGGAAAGATAGTTTATAAGATAAGAAAGCGTCAAGTTCTTTCATGGCCACTTTTTTCGGGTATTGTTTTTCAATTATCTAATTCTCATTTTCTTTTTTCTATTGTGAATAATCACAGAAAACATGTAGACAAATAAAAAAGTTTTGTGTTGTATATACGGAGAGTTAGGTTAGGTAACCATGATGGACGCTTCTAAAGGAAGATTTCCAACTTAGGCTAGCAATTTAGGCCAATTTAATATAGTTCGAGAGTTAAAAGTACTCAAATTAAAGCGATCATAAAATTACTAAACCCACTTATGCTCCATCCCATAACATTTGATTTGTATTTCTTTGTTCCTTTAAACTTAAAAGTTTTAAAATAAAGAAAAGCAAACTCGTTTAGTAATCAAAACAATTTTCAAAATTGAATTCATTCTTTTACATTTTTTTTGCCATATTTCCAAACCACTTAAAAAACTGGATTCCACCAAAAAAAAAAAATATATTCCGCAATAACGGTGCTTTAAGTTTTAAAAATAAATCTACAAAATAAAGTTTTTAAATAAAATTCATATCCATCATATTTAGGCGACATTTAAAGGTTCATTAAAATTTAAATTGACAAAAACAAAAGCAACATCAGCAACAACAGCAACAACTACAACCATAAAATCAAAGAATTAAACGACAAGACAAGCAACGAAAACTTTTTTTAAAAATGCCGCACCATGTTTGTGTGTATGTGTGTGTGTGTGTGTTTTAATGATTGTTTTTAACGATAAAACAATAACAAAAAACAAAATAAAAAAAAGACAAGACTGAACGTAGTAATTAACAACATAAGCGAATTTGGCTATTAAAAAAGAAACAAAAAATTTAAATTTCAATCAACTCGGCGTTGGCATAATGATTTCAAGCAGAAGTTGATAAAGTGGTCAAGCACCACATAAATACGTGCGCGCATAGTGGCTTAAAAGTTTACAAAGTATTCTTCTGTTACTTTTTAAAATTTTTTTTTTTATTCAAGATCAATTGAAAACTTGGGATTTTACGGCATTTTAAATAGAATTTCAAATTCATTTCAATTAAGAAAAAAAATATGAGAAATTTTTTATAAACAACAATCGATTAAAACACCTAAAGACACATTATGACTGTCCAACAAGTGCAATTATACTCATACATACATAAATACATACATAATTGGCCATTACAACCCTTCAGTCAGGGTTACAGCCTAGATTCTCACACCACTTATGTTGTGTGTGTAAATTTTATACATGAGTGGCGGGACCTACAGTTTAAAGTCGACGCCGAACGACAGATTTTTGAGAAACTTTTCATTGGCAATTTTATTTACTGTCAGATTATTTGCCTCAAATCTGCTGAGAGGAAGCCGCCGAAGAAATATATTTTTCCTATTTCGTTTTTGATGTCTGGCCGGGGATACGAACCCTGCCCTTTCGTCTAATAAGCCAACACACTATCTACTAGACTACGACGACTCAATGATTTTTAATACAACCCACCCTATACTATATAGATGGTATTAATCGTCCGGCAGAGAGCTTCCTATAGCCATAACACGTAGGATAAAGGGGCGTCCTCGTATATAAATCACAAGAAGATCCGTTCGACTACCACATTTTATTTAAGGAGGCTCTGGTGTATACCATTAAGAAGATTCTTCTACTCCAAGCTACCCAGATGACATCTATCGGGCACTATTTTCTATCCTAACTTCAGGCACTTCCATCGGAATTATCAACAATGGGGTTTCCCATAATAACGCACATTAAGGGTCAAACGGTCACTTTCTCCTACTCCGCTGAGCAATTTCTGAAGCAATCACACAAAGACTCGCCTAGCGAACGACGGACATACTTTCCTATTAGATAATGTCTCGTAAAGTCAGAGGCGATACATATCAAATGTTCTGTTGTTGAGAAGAAACAAACTTTGAAGAGAACAGTATTATTAAGGTACAAATGACAATCTTACTTCTGTCCTCGTTCAATTCTATTGTGGTAGCGCATTTTACTGTATTACTAGATTTTATGTCTCCATTTTCAGATCGGAAGGCCATAAGGCGTCTATGTGAAAAAGATTTCGAATTAATTTTAGATTCACTTTCACGAATTGTTGAGTTTATGGCGGAAAAATCTGACAGAACCAATCAACATCAGAGGTGTAGGCAAGGCCCAAAGTAACTCAGAAAGTCTGTAGTCTTAGTATTGCGGCCTAATTAGTTCTCACTCATCTGAACATTGACTTTATGATGAGAAAAGAAATCCTCACGAGACGATCCACAAAGAGCTTATTCTACATTTCAGGCACTCTATTTCTTATAATGTAGACTACCACGTGCAAAGCACAACACCTTCCGTTCTTTCACTCAAGCAAATGATAAGGCATGAATATTGTTTGAAGCCACTCTCACTCTTGTTCCTCGCAAATGTTTAATCCAAGGATGAAGGCCCAGGCTAAAATAATAGAAATGAAAATTGTGTAAAAATATTAAGAATCAGAATCAGATGCCTTAGTTATGATTATTGTCCGTTAAATATCTACCCAACAGTTGAACATTCTTCTTAACTACTTTGCTTAATCAATCATAAAAACTCTTTAGTTAGGATTAAAACCTAGCTTACCGCACCACCCATGTTATGCGAGTTAATTTTATTCATGGCTGGTGGGACCTACAGTTCAAACTTACGACTGCGAACGCCGGATTTGAGAAACTTTATAAATCAATTTTACGTACTCTCAGAATTTTTGCCAGAAGATTGCTGAGAGGAAGTCGCCGAGAGACTTGTTCGAGATATTCAAGCTTAGGTTTGGCAATTTCAGAATTACAGATTGTGAAAAATTATTAATTTAAAGAAATAATTAAAGCATGTATATTGCATTGTGTGTATTTAATGTTTTAAAATTAAAACTGATCTAAAAAATAGAGTACACACACAAAAAACTACTTAAATGCTACTGAAAAAATTAAAAAAAAAAAATAAAAAAAATTGTTGAAAAATAATACTTAAAGGCTTTGGTGTTAAAGCAATTCATTTAATTTAACCAAGCCGGACTCGACCAGGACAAGACCAGACTTGAAACTCAAAACAACAACACAAAAACACAGCCGGCAAAATGTTTGCAATAATCAAAGTATGATATACAGATCGACAGACAGTAAATCAATCAAAATTGCTACGCAATAAAGTGATCAAAAACATAATGACGATGTCAATTAAATTGTTTTTCTTTGAATTAAAAATTTAAAAAAAAAAATAAAAAACTATTGACAGATTGAGCACTCTTTGAAGTAATTTTTAATAATTTCTTGTTTATGTTTTCTGTTTTTTTTAAGTAATTGGCAAATATTTTAAATTCTTATTTGCCTATGGGGTCTTTTGCGATTAAATTAAATAATATTTCTAAAAAATAAAAATAAAAAATATATTTTTCCCATGTTTTTTTCTTTACAGGTCAGTAAATATTTTATGGTTTGAAAATTAAACATAAAGAAAGCGACAACAATTCATTTAAATCTACATTTAATGGTGGTGAGTTATTTCTTTATAAGATTTTAATTTTGGCACTTGAATAAATAAAACAAAAATAAAATATTTTTAAAAGTTTTCTGATAACTCAGATGTCGTGTGAATCGCGTCTATAAGTTAAATACAAAGAAATGAAATTTTTTTCGTATGTATTTTACATGCGGAAAATATATCATATGTAAATTACACACCAAAAAAAAAATTGTTTTGAATTTGAATTCCTTTTTTTTAATAATCACTCTTGTTAAGTCGAATATAATTTTAAAAAGCCAACAGTTCTTAACTTATTTATATTATAAGCAGAAACTAAAGCCTTCGAACATTCATCTTAAAATAAATTCTGAAATTTCGTTAAGGAATTGCAAGCCGGAATTAACCAAATCATCTGTTTTTACAATATTTTCGTAACTTTTCATTGACCCAATTACAAAAAAAATGATTAAAAAAATTTTCCAAATGTATTTTCCATATGGAAAATAAAACATATGGAAAAACATGTTGAAAAAAATTTCAATTTTTTTTTTTTTTTTGAAAATGAACATTTCATTGTATTAATCAGTACTATTCAGTATTTTTGTATGTTATATTTATGGTCACGCTGTGTAAGTAGTACGTTTAAAAGAGATTTTTTCATTTTTATTCAAATTTTTTAATTCTTCTCAAAAGCCCCACACATGCAAACTAGTATGCATGCATGTGTGTGTTTGTATACACGACATATTAAAACATAAAATATCAATTAACCTTAAATACATAAAAAGTACCTTTTTGCTACACAAAATAAAAGAAAAATGACTCCAAGCGAGCACAACAAGAAGAAAAAAGTGCACTCTTAAGCATTTAAACATTTCCAAAGGAATGCAAGAATTAAAACGACGACGAAAGAAACAAAAAAAAATAACCTGCAACCACTTATAATTTTATATCCTTCTTAAAAAACTGCTTAAATGAATGAACGAAAACCACACTAGCTTGCCGTATGGCAGTTAAAGGGAGGAGACATAAAGAAGCACAACAAAAAAAAACGGAATTGCACGCAAAATGGTAATCAGTACTCTCTGCTTTGGCCAGGGCTTGACTACACAACAAACAAATTTAAAAATAAACGAAAATATTAAATGAAACAAAACAAAACAAAAAAAGAACAAAAATATACTGAAGGGGTTCAAATTAATTCATTTACGGACCTAAAACAGAAGGACAGAAGGGCAAAGGGAACAAACAAACGAAATACTGATGAAACTCATGGTACTTCATGTATTTTAAGGACTTCATCATGCAACTTTTTTCTATTAAGAAAAAAAAAAACACATCAACAACAACAACAACAACAACAACAACACAACAACAACAACAACAACAACAACAACTTTTACAAACTGAATTTTATTGCCGCAGTTAAAATAAAATCCATAAAAAAAGAACTCAACTAACTTGCAACGCCATAGAATTGAAGGAAAAGTAATATTTGCAACAATTTAATGTTGCATGTTGAAATTTCATTCTCTCTTTTTTTTTTGTTTTGCTTTCTTTTTTTTTTAGTTCACTCCATGGCATTTAAAAGAACAAAAAAAAAAATTGAAAGAAAAAATCTGCGTTCTCAAGCAGTAGAAAAATTCGCAGGGTAAAGGGAGCAGTCAATTATTATTAACGTTAAATTAAACAAAGTCCTTCAGCAGCATTGAATTGTGCAGTTACAGTTTTTAAATACATTCATACTGATTTTATAAAAAAAAGAAAGAAATTGTCAGAATTAAGCCGTTTAAAGTGCATTTGTCAGGAGATTTTGTTTGGAGACGTTTGGGTCTCGACCTAGAAAACTGTCAAGTCTGTGTTCATAAATGATAGGCTGTGGACTGCATAACATCACAAAGAGTCATATTGTCATATTGGAGTCATTACATGGAAGTATATGATACCTAAGAGCGAATTGTAACGAAAACTCCTAGAAAGTACTAACTGGGATCCAATGATAATTGTGGATTAAACACGAGTGTACTATAAAGTACCGAAATTAACCCAAAAACCGATTGAAAATGTTTTGTATGAAAACAAAAATTTAATTGATTTGTGCATACGAGCTAAAGACCAGTAAGCCTTCAAAAGATATTCTCAGCCTTGTAAAAATATATACACGACTTACATCAGTATTTAGGCCAGGTATGCTAAGGGTTTAAGTATTACACCCAATATCGTTCAATACTCATCAATCCAGGCAAAGATTATAATTCCTCTATCTTGATCTTTCTCTCTTTCTCTCTCTCTCTCTCTCTCTCTCTCTCTCTCTCTCTGTGTGTCATTTTCTGTATTAATACTCCGCATCGCTAGTTTCGTCTGATATTAACAGCTGTTGTTGCCAATATAGTGTGAGAAGATAGGTCTTAATCCTGACTGAATAATGGTTGTAATGGCCAATTGGATACGTCTGTACGTGCTGACATTCTATTTGATTCAACAATTAAATTAAACATGCACCGCGGTTGCCTTTACATTGACGCACATAGCTGCTGTGGCTAGTAAGAAACTGTTTTAGTTGGAAGTTCACCTGCTCGTGTTTCCTTTTCGCCTTTTTCCGATAGTCTTAGTATTATCTTCCCTTTCTTTAGAAGTGGTCCAATCGTTGCTAACGTCCATCCATATTGTTGTCATTTAACTAATTGGTGCGCACTGCATTGCAACATTTATTTCACACTAATACACGCCAGATGCTCCTTGAAAGTGAAGTCGTTGTCAACTATAGCACCTAAGTACAGTACGGTTTTAGTAATGAAGTTTATTTTCTTTCTACTGCTTTCAAATAGACGATCAATTTTAAAGTCTGACAGTTCCAAAATAATGCTTATGATCCAGGGTTTAACTGTACGGAAGCTCTCAACATTTACTTGATGCTGAAATAATCATTGAAGAAGTCAAAACCAGAAAACTCATAATTTGAATGCGCAAATTCTACATTTGAAGAGAAGAGGAATCGGTACGACATTCTTCGTTACGGCTTGGAAACCTTTGAGAAATTCATTTTCATGATCTGAACTAACTTAAGGATCTCTTGTCCCATTTAGATTGATTTAGATTGCGTTAGGGCTTTCGTGAAGAGACAATACAGTTGGTCAGATGTCACCTTTTGTATAATATCCCGGATGCTCTAACTTGCTCTCACCTGTGAAAAAGAACCTATTCCTGGTAGGAAATAAATCAGGATTCTGAAAGATGAACTGCTGTTTGATTGGACGTATGTCTGTAGAGTAGGAAGATAATCGGTACAGTCTTGTTAGATAGTCATGACTGGCTCAACAGAATGTCACTGTAGAATTAGCAATGATTTGTCTGTGAATAATGATAGAATTTTCAGAGTGTCATAACGGAATGAAAACCCCTGAGGTAAAAGAGTGTCATAACGGAATGAAAACCCCTGAGTAATCTTCAAAAGTGTATGTAATGTGTATGTAGTAGATAGTGTGTTGACTTATTAGACGTGAGGCCACGGTTCAAACTCCAGTTCAGACAATTCCAACAAAATGATACACAAAAACATATTTCATCGGCAACATCCTCTCAGCAGACTTTTGGCAAAAACTCTGAGAGTAAATAAATATTGCCATGAAAAATTTTTCAAAAATCTGCCGTTCGGAGTCGACTTTAAAATGTAGGTTCCCCGCCACTCATGTATAAAATTTAACATACACAACATAAGTGTTGTGACAAGCTAAGTCGTAATTCTGGCTAAAGAGTTGTAATGCCCAATTATCGATGTAAGTATGTAACATAAGTTTACATAATCTACTGTTAGGCGGGCAATCTATTGTTAGGCGGACAATGCTAGCGTACATCAAATGTTTTATACATAAGCTTGACACAGTATCAGTAGACATATCATTAAACTTTTAAAGCTATTCCTTAAGGCTTGTCCTGCGATAAAACGCAATTTCTTGTTTAACGAGGATGAGATGAGAATTCAATAACACTTCGTACTAATCAAGCAGCGAATAGTAATCCCGCAAGTAAGTTAAATAAATAATCAGAAAGGAGTTACACAGGAAAGGAGCTTAAGAGATATGTTTCGTAGAGCTAACACGCACCAATGGTTGACTGTGAAAAAACCCGTCATTGTTATTCAAGAGGAAAACATTTCGAAATTTCAGAAGTTTCATATCTTAATAAATTCAATGAAATAACATTAAAACTGCTCGGTTCTTTACTAACTATATTCAGTAAAATGAAATCCAATAAAAATTTAAAGTGGAAGATAAAATATTATTGTCCCTTGTCCGTGTCCTCTTATTGTTCACAATTGAAATGCATCTGCTTTTGATACTCCTACTCAATGACAATTTCATTATTGTTGGGTCCCGTTATGAGTTTTGTTTTTCATTTTTTTTACACTTCAAACAATACAAAATATAAATAAAAAATACAGACAGTAGTGCCATAGTTTATGACACATACCACACATGCATATAAAATGCATTTAAAAAATATGAAAATAAAAAACAAATGCAATTCGATAAAAAAGAAATAAAAAAAAAATAAAAACGTTGTATTCCGAACAGAAATTCATATTTGCTAAGTGAGTGGCACTGTATAAATACAATAATAAATGAATTAAATTATATTTTATGACAGAAATAATTCGCATATTTTCCCACCCCTCGTAGCACCACATACTTCTTGGGGTTTGCGCAGAGTAAGCTTTTAGCATGGCATACTCTCAGGGCGTGAGAAGCATTTTTTTTTTCTCGCCGTAAAGAACTCTTCGCTTTTCAGCAATAAAAAACAATTTTTATTATTGGAAATATTTTGGCAAAAATTCTTTCATGCACTAAGAGAGAGAGAGAAAATAAAAACAAAAGAGAGAAAAGAGACTAAAAGTTTTTAAAGTTAAAAATACTCAGATTTTCCTCAAATTATTGCTGGAGTTTAAAAATGTAGTCACTGTAGTATAGTAAGTAGTGTGTTGGCTTATTAGACGTGAGGCCGCAGTTTAAAAACAAGGTCAGACATCTCCAACAAAATGAAATACGAAACAAAAATTTCTTCAGCGACTTGCTCTCACCAGATTGGTAGCAAAAACTCTGAGGGTAAATTTACATGAAAAAGTTTCTCAAAAAATTAATCGTTCGGAGTCGACTAGATTTTAATCTTGACTGAAAGGTTGTAATAATCAATTTGTATGTGAGATTAAAAAAAGGCAGAGGCGTTGAAAAACTACTTTACGCGCCTTAAATATTGCTTGAATGGCATAAAAAAGAAATCAGATTGTCATCAAATTATTGCTGGGGTTTAAAAATGAAGTTTCCCAAAAAATTTATCGTTCGGAGTCGACTATAGGTTCCGCCCCTCATATACAGGATTAACACACACACTGTAAGTGATGTGAAAAGCTAGACTATAATCCTGACTGAAAGGTTGTAATAATCAATTTGAATGTGAATTGAAAAAAATGAATTCACTGCGACAAACCAAAGTTTAAAAAGCGGAATTTTTGGCGCCTGCACAAGGAGAGTTGTATTTGCATTTGTTGCATTTGACTTTGTAATCCTCCTGAAAGCGCAATTGTGCAATATTCCTCACCACTTCAGCCAGTACAATACGCCAACAGATGTTCACTTTATGTTCGTTTATTCGTCGCAATAGGAGATGTGATCACAGAACCTACTACAATGGACCAATCACTTGCATAGCTTGAAAAACTTGGTTAAACAAACTGAAATAAATCAAAGGCCATTCATTAAAACATTGACTGGAACTTATCTGTGCGGCTTCAGACCTGGCAAGTCCACCATCGACATACGTCAAATACTAGAGAGGACTCATGAAAAACAAGTGAGCACAGATTATCCTTTTGTCGACTATAAGACAGCATTCGATAGCCTCATAAGAAATCGTGTTTTTGCCGCCATTTCTGAGCTTGGTGTACCTGCAAAGCTTATAAGACTGCAGTTCCGTTAAGATAGGAATAGACCTCTCCGAACCATTTGATACAATGTGACGTTTCAAACAAGGCAATTCCTTATCATGCGACCTTTTCAACTTCATCTCATACAGAGTATTTAGCGGAAGGCAAGTATTACGACATATTACAACAACTTTATGTTCCTTAAAAAGCGCACTTAAGATGCTCATTTACACAGTGATATACCCAGTGCTCCACAGTGTTTACGCCTTACTTCAAGGCGGTTTTTCATTGAACGTATACTTGGTATTTATCATGCTGTTGGCTTTTGTTTAGAAAATTTTTTTTGCCAAGAAATAAATTCACATTGGATTTTCCCTTCACGGTAGTAGGATCCAGAGTCATTCCATAACGCCTATCATTTAAATTGGTTGTTTACCTGAACTTATGACTTATTTTTAATTCTGCAAAAGGTATTGCATTGGAAATAATAAACCACAATTACTAGCAAAAATAAATTCAAGGATAATAAAATACGCTGATGCACACACACTTTCATCCCCCCAAATGAAGGAAGGAAGACAGCCATACAAATAAAAAGGCATTTTAAAATTAAAAATAGAACCTTTGGCCACCTTTTTTTTCCTTAAACTGCTCTTAAATTCTTCGCTCTCTTTTATACTCTTCTTTCGCAAGTAATTACTTACGTTTCTAGAAACAAAAAAACAGAAAACAAAAACCAAAAACCGACAGTTAAGTGAAGTTTTAGTTTAATAAGGATAACAATTGCCAACAGAATGAATGAGAATGTAAAAAAAAGCATGTGGAGTATAAGAGAGGAAGATAGGGATAGGGAAGGAAAATTGTTGGAAAGAGAGAGAGTGAAAGAGAGAGAGAGAGAGTGAGTGAGAGAGAGAGAGAGAGAAATAACTTCAAGGAAAGTCTTCTTAAATAAGACACGTAATAATACCTTGAGTGTTAAGTGTATGTGTGAGTAGTAAAAGAACATTAAGTGAATTTAGTAGTTGTAGAAGTATGTGCGTGTGTATTTGTATGTATTTATATGTTGCTGTACTATAAATAGAGCAAGGATAACTAACTGAATTGTTGTATTTTAATACGGACTTTTTTTTTAAATGTTAAGGCTGTACGTGCAAGTGTATGTTGCATTTCATAGTTCATGATATTTTGTTTTTCCTTCATTCTCTCTGTCTTTCTCGCTCTAACTTTAATACTATTTTGTTCATAGTTATGGCTTGAAAATTTCTCTTAAAAAAATATGAAGAAATTTATTGTTGTTGTTTTAGCTTAGCAGCAATAAAATTGTTTGAAAATTCTTCAAGTTTTACGATTTTTGTTTTGTTTTCTGTTTTCTTTTACCAGATAATTTTTATATTTTTTTGTTTATTAATAATGCCCGGTTATATGTTTTAATTAATATTTTCAAGTGTTTAAAGTACAACAGCAACAACAAACAACAACACACGGAAATTTTATATAATGTTAACAATAAAGGAAAGAAATAAAACGGAAAATACACACAGAAAAATTTGTAAATGAAATAAATTTATCTCGTTATCGAAGTTACCAAAGTTGCCAGATGTACATACGTAACATCCGAAGGGTAACAGTAAAGATATAAAATCTACTTTAATTCAATTCCTCTGTGTATCCTCATATCCTATATGAGGTTTTAAGGTTTGTGAAGATAGTTTTTAAAATATATTACCCTGGACACAAGCCAATTTAGTTAACAGAGCTCTGTTATGTTACTAACAGAACCAAGTTAAGCATTTAATTTAAATCTTGGAAAAAAGAACAAGAAAAGAAATAAAATTTTCTGTTTAAAATAAGTCAAAAAAGTTGGTAAACATAACAGAGCTCAGTTAGTTACATAACAGGGCTCTGTTAACGGAATTGGTTTGCGTCCATAGTAATAGATTTGAATGCGATTTTCACGCGCATAAAGTTTTACTAGAACTAAGTTCATGCCGTAATATACGCTGTTATAAAAATCCCTTATATTAGGATATGAAGATGACAACGCGTTAAAGAATATGGCTATACTCTCTAACTCAATTTAATATTTGCCTAATATACGAATTTAGTTATCTATGGCAGCTGTCCATTCAATTCTTAGTGTAGGTGGACTAACTATCATTCAATACTTGTTTAGGTCTGAGTAGAAACAATATAATTGGAAAGAATAATGAAAATTGTTGTCGCCGTAGTCTAGTAGGTAGTGTGTTGGCTTATTAGACGAAAGGCCAGGGATCGAAGCCTTCGGCGACTTGCTCTCAGTAGATTTCTGGCAAAAACTCTGTAAAGTAAATAAAATTGCCATGAAAAGTTTCTCAAACAATCTGCCGTTCGGAGTCGACTTTAAACTGTAGGTCCCGCCACTCATGTATAAAATTAACACACACAACATAAGTGGTGTGAGAAGCTAGGCAGTAATCCTGACTAAAGGGTTGTAATGGCCAATTATGTATGTAGTAAAAATCACACGTTGTACGAAGTTTTTATTCAACATCGAATTTGGTGATCAATTAATCTCATCTTGGAAGCAGTTCACTGAGTGGCAGTATCTACAGTTTCCAATCGGCTCAAGAGCTTTTTCCAGAATTCTGCTGAGAAAAAGTCGCCCAAAAAATATTTTTTTTGTTGAAGAAGTTTGACCTCCGGTTTGAACCGTGTCCGCTTTATCTACTAGACTACGGCGATTATATTTCATTCACTTTCAGAAATTTCCAGTTAAATTTCGATTCATTTTCGGCCAACATCACAAAACATTATAGGTTCAGCATTTATAATTAACGATAACTGTCAGCAATAGGTGGAAAATCAATGCACTTTCGCTGTTAAGTTGGCGGCAAATTATTTTCTTGAAATCTTTTAGAAGCAATATCTTAAGATTCAATCATTAATCTTTAGATAAAAACGAATTCCCCAGAAGCTATGAGTGTACACAAAACAAACTTCAGTTGTTTTCTTATTAAAGGAATTTATGTAACGGAAATTTTTCTTTTCTTTCCCCACCATTGCTTCTCTCGTGTTGAACTTCCATTAACTTAATAGACAGAACCACGTTTAATTTTTTTATTATTTTCTTTGTTGCTGTTCTTGTTGTCGTTTATTTCTTTTTTTTTTCTATATTCGCCTCTGCCACTGGTTGACTAGAGCAGAGAGCCAAAAACAAGGACAAGGAACAAAAGTAGAAAGAAAAGGAAAAAAGAAAGAAAAAAGAAAGAAATTATTGTATTTAATGTAACTAAACGTTTACAACAAAATTTCTGGCATTGCTCTCCT
>QOCX01004859.1:0-13871 GCA_005959815.1 Sarcophaga bullata | reverse complement strand
TGTCCAACAGTCCCAGAAACTTTTTCCAATCGACTGCAGACGGCACACAGTCTTAAAATGCAACTATACTTTTCTCTTTAATGAATACTTTTAAATTAATAGACTCTACGGACGAGAAAATGGCAATAAAATGATTAAACCAGAGAAATAATTTTACTGTGAAAACCCTGCGATAGTATTTAAAAGCTGACATTCATTGCGCCGTTTAACATTAACAGACTGAAGAAAGCATAACAAACTTATTTGGTTGCTAGTCAATGCAAATGATTTTTTGCTACTATAAGTGAGACAGATTTGCCATCCAACAACTAGACTATACTATCACGTTTACCAACCATTTTATTTCTATTCGTAGTAAGTCCATCCAGTCCCTTCCCTTAACTTCTTGTCAGTATCCAATGTAGACTATTCCTGCATCTCATTTGGCATTTGGTATTTAACGACCAAGAACAATGTCTTGTTACCCGCCTCCACCCTTACATAAATCTGACTATCAGTAATATTTCACATAAAGGATACTGAACCTTTAACCAAGAAACGTTTCTGGTCATTACTCTAATTTATAAAAGATTACAACTTTGTCGAGAAATCACATGTTCAGATGGTTATTCTATTGACGAAAGAAATCGTAATCTCTCTGTTATATTCAGTCTTATAGGCTTCTACCAACTTTTTTCATTGAATACTGTAAACGCTAAATTTTGTCAAGTCGTTTTAAATCGCTACATACTACATCTGTCATCCAATTTTTTTCTTAATTTATGAGAAGTTAGAAGTATTATCAGTATTTGCTACTGAGGGGCATGAAAAATTTTCGTAAAATTCAGCTGATTTCAATCGATTTTTTGTATAATAAAATACTACTTTTTTGTAAAACAATGATTAAATAATAAAACATTTCTCTATAATCCAACGTTTTTAGAATTTTTTCTTATTATCAAAATATTTTCTTTAATGACTTTATTAAGTAACGCAATTGTATGAATACGAATTCCCATTATTATTTGAAATATTATTCAATTTATATTTTGTACGTAAATTTTTATAAATTTTAATTTGTTAATAGTGCAGAAAATGCATTAATCTTTGATTATTGGGTGTGTGAGAATATTTGTTGTGATTTATTTGCATTTTTATTTGTTCTTCAATTGCATTTTAAATACATTATTTGTTTAATTGTTTTTATAGCTTATTTTACTCTTCTGACACTAATTCATATCGATTGAAAGGCTTGCATATAAATTAGTTTTTTTTTGCTTTATTTTTACAAATTTAATTGCGGAAACTTTTATAGTATTTTGTTTTTATTAGGGATGAGTAAGATTCTTAAAAACTATATAAAAAACAATTTTAAACAACAATAATTTATGCTTAAGCTTTATTCTATTTAAATTTAATTACGGGTAGGAAGAATTATTATTTATGGTATGAGTTAATATGTTTAATGTAATGCGCGAAACTTTATGAAATTGTTTTGTTCATATTACATTTTACAATACGCAGATTTGTAATAAATTTGTTTTAACATGATATTTTATCAAATTAAACTTAAAAGTACAAGCTGTTGCCTCCTGCTTTAAAGTATGTTTTTAAATACATTCCTGAAAAATTCCTGACGCCTATTTCTGTTGCCAAATTACAAAGCCCCATGACACAAATCAAATTTTAGTTAATTAAACATTTTAATTTAAGTTTTTGAATTTCAATTAGGTTACAGATTCTACAAAAGTGAATAATATGTACTAGCATATGGCATTTCATTGATTTAAATGTTAGTTATTAGCACATATTGTCAGCTAACATGTAAATTGCTTAACAAACATTTTCATAAAAATTTTCAAAGTGATATTTTACTCTTACAACATATTTTATCATATTTGAAGGAATGGATGGAATTAAATTAATATGGGTTTAATAAATTGGTTTCTAAAGCTAAAAGATTTTGAATCTTGTATTTTAAGCCACAAGATGTTTGTAAATAGACTCATAATTAATAACAGATCCTTTCATATATCAAATCTTCTTCAATATTAAATTTATATTTTTTTAATAATTTTTTAATAAAAATTTTTAGAAATTTGAAACTTATCAGCAAGAAGGATTTCTTGACTTTAATCTGCAACTTCTTAGTTTACAGTTCTTTTAGAAAAATGTCTAAATCCATTAAACAAGCCTTTAAATGGAAGTTGGTGGTCGTGTTTTATAGAAGTTTGCTCTTGAAGTTATGCAAGGTCAAATTTGTTGGAAATTAATCCACTAAAATCGATTTAACTTGGTTTTGACTATTATAATCACAAAAATAAAATAAATTGTTTGGGGTTTTTTATTGACTGTCTAATTTAAAAAATGTTTCATTTGTTACTTGTATATACTTAGATATCATTTGATCGCAATTACTTTACCATAAAATTCCATTATATTACCTTTTGTAGTTCGCGTGTTGCCTATATAAATAAATAACGCATAATATGTAGGTCCTTTAAATTTAAGGCAGTCATTCCGCTGTTGTTCGTTGATTATAGCAACAGAAAAACAAACTACGACTCAAAGCGAAGGCTTCAAATATAGAGTGCTATGTAATAGCGACTTATTAAATGATTTCAATACCTTTCCAATACAACAACATCACCTATTTAATCGGACTATGTTTCTTTACATGTCGGTCAGTAGAATGCCTAAAACTGATTAGGAGATCTTGTGTGCATTGAAGCAGTAAAGAAAATAGAATGCGTTGTAGAATACCGATGCCTCAAGCAGTTGTGGAAAATTTGCAATATTAAGAAATGCTGAAATAATTCAAACTAGTTTCCAATACGAAGTAAAATCGGGAAGAGACAATAGAATTGGATTACACATGCCCTGCTAAAGTCATCAAAATATAAATCTGTCTACAACGTGAGAAAGCATAAAACAAATGGGATAAGATTCAAACGAATAAATCAACCACATTAAATCCAAAGAATGCCGATATTAGACAATGAGACAATATATTCCACTATAAATGAAAGGAATGAAAAAGAAAAAAAAACGAGATCGGGTAAGTTCGATATTTGATTTAGTAATGTATTGTAGTATTTCATCGAATTCGGTGCAAATTAGGAAATTAGAAATTTTCAATCCAAGATACTGTGCATTTCTTTGGCAAATAATGATGAGAAAGTTAAATTATGATTTTATGATCGACCATATTTAATGTGGTTTTCTACTTTGACAAATAATTCTCACGAGAGTTTTGCATTAATATGCTTATTTATGGCATAGGCATCAGCTTGCAGGTGTCACATTTGAACTTACCAGAACATTCGTAAAGGAATATATAGGCTGTTTGAAAAGATTTTTTAAAGATCCCTTAATTACGTTAATTAACTAGTGTAATTAGTTATAGTTTCTATTATATGGCCGTTCTATTAGTGTGCAATTATGGGAGTTTTTGGTCTTCGATTATCCATGCCATGAGATGTAATTAATTTGTTTTTCTTGCCTGCCCTTAAATAAAAGCATCTAAGTAAAGAAGAAAACACTACTACTGTTTGCTCTAATTGTTAATATGACCCCAAAGAGATTATACTTAATACTGTTGTGTATCTTAAATTAACAATTAAAGTGTATTTAATTTAGCAAAACGAAAGTAATGCCACAATCAATCTTACGCATACAATTATTTTTATTGCCCAGATTAGTTTGAACTTGAAAGGAAATAAAGTAAACCATCTATAATACATCACAAGTATATTGTCTCGGTAGATAGA
Organism: Sarcophaga bullata; assembly: GCA_005959815.1. Taxonomy (NCBI): domain Eukaryota; kingdom Metazoa; phylum Arthropoda; class Insecta; order Diptera; family Sarcophagidae; genus Sarcophaga; species Sarcophaga bullata. The sequence continues at coordinate 10,122 of QOCX01004859.1, read as the reverse complement.
AAGAAAGAAAATAAACTTTTTTATTCTCATATCTATCGTTAAAGTGTATGAATGAATGCATTATTTATTTACACACTGGAGATGCCTCTTCATTTTGACACCCATTCGGAAACTACAATATGCGAGTGTGATTTACAATTATTATCTGTGTTCCTAACGAGTAAATAAGTACTTTTATTTTATATTATATTTTTGTTGCAATAATTTATTGCTGTTGATAATATAACAAGTTCAGCGTAAGGTTTTGTATCCACAGAGAATACAATTTTTTTTTTTTTTTTTTTTTTTTTTTTTTTTTTTTTTTTTGTGTAAATTAGTCACTAAGTAAGTGTAATAAATGTAATAAATGGTATTGTTTCTCTGCATTAAATACCATATGACTTAGACAATTTGATTTGTGATGATTCTGTTTTTAATGTGTGTAATAATTATTTTACACAATAAAAGGCCTATTTCCAAATGACTGTGACAATGAAAATAATTGACGTTTTCTTACTATTTAATAGTTCTGGTAAATCCCCAAAAATGTATTACTTTCTGAAAGCTAATTGAGTTAGTAAATCAAATTTAATGAATAGTTGTTAAAAAAATTATATTCAGTTTTATAAAAATGTATTAAAAACTTCCTAAATTACGCGTATGACAGGAGAAAAAATTTAATAATCACAGCTTATAAGTTCGAAATGGAAATAATCCAATCCACAGAAGAATTCAATTTTACTGCGTTACTAAAATTTTCCAAACAGCTCTGACCAATTAGAATAATAATTTCTATAATGGATATAAACCTAGCAGCTAAAAATATCAATCGATTGTCATAGATTTATGCATAGTTTTTATGAAAGGCTGTTTTGTGCCAAATTCTTATGGGTTTTTGGTCACAAGGACATTCCGAGTTATTGTGTAATGAATTTGCTGTAGCACACACGCTTCTATTTAGTACCAAATATAACCTTGTCTGCTGCAAATAGGTATGTCTCTCAAATCTCAAGCTAAGACAGAATTTTTTCTCATTCTTAAACACACGTCTCGAAATAAGATAAAAAACGTAACAATCAACTGCTTGAACTGGATAGTATGGACATATCTTTGGCATACCAAATCATTTCTCTTACAAAGATTTCTACATACCAAATCATTTCTCCCAAAGATTTCTGCAGATATTCTAAATTGGCTAGTGGACTAGAGAATAGTCCACTTCATTTACAAATGCCGATTGCAACTTGAAGAAATTTTTTTAGAATTTGATTCGTCCCTTCTCTCGCGGTCTCTAGGGATTACTGTTGTAGATTTATTAAACTTTCAGGCTAGCCTGATTCTAAAGGAGGCATGCTCTAAAACGTTGCTCTGATTCTTATTATTAAAACCGATTTATCAAGTCTTGTCAGTTAACTGTCTGGGTATCATGTGATATCAAAACGGGCTGTCATGTAGGCTCTGATTTTAACAAAGCTGCCACTGCTTCTGTACAATCCTATTCGCATCTAGTTAGGTTGTCTTAATAATATTTCTTTTCCTGTTGTACCTTTATAAGGGATGTTTGTACGACGGCATAGGCCAATTGTAACGATAAATGGGGATCGGCTTCGTTTAACTTTTATTATAAAATTTGCGTATATTTTAGAAAGTTCAATGTTTTCAATATCAAGACTAGATTAATTAAGTCTATTACAAATAGTCGGCATTGATTTGTTTTATTGACTACAACTTATTGTTTAAAAAACTGTGCTATTCAACACTTTTCATTAATGGGGCACACTTCTTAATTTACGTGCACTTATTTATTTAAGTGCCTTCCATGTTTATTATAACAAACTGATTTTATTAAGTTAAGTATTGCAAGTGCTATTATTGAACTTATTGATTCACTATTTTTATCTCTGATTGAGATACTTGACATATGTTAAAAATTATTACATCTGTTCTAAATCAATGGATCTAATGTAACTTAAAACATTTTGTCTTTATAAAATTCTGCTAACCATAACACTTTAACAGTCACTTGATAAATATAAAATAACTGTAAAATGTATGTGAAATATTCTCACTATAATTAATACGCCATAAAATTGTTTTTAAAGATGATATTTAAAAATTTATATCAATTGTTATTTTAAATATTTGTCAACTTTATTCATCTAAAAAACCGGCTAAATCATCATAAAAGTGAGAAAAATTTCATCAAATAAAACAGTGGTTTTTATGGTTAACTAAGCGATAACAATTTAAAAAACAATAGGAAAATAAACATAATATCTTAAAATAATTTTCTGATTCATTTGGAAAATTATGTCTTTTAAATCTTTTCATTTATAGACCTATAGATCTATAGTGCACAATATTTCAATTTAATAAACTTCATAATGTTATTGTTATTGTTAATTAGTAATAATGAATAAAAATATCGTAAACAAATCTTTATCAATAATTATAACCACTAATGCGTATGGAAATTTCAATGAATGCAAATTCAGTCAAAAATAAACTTGATTTTTTATTGAGAAAAAAAAGAACTAAAAGTATCATAAAACTTTCAAAGAAATATAACATTTATTTGGTTTTAATTTTCAATTAGAGCCCAGACAACTAACATATTAAATGCTGTTCAATAAGTTCAATAAACTAATGCCTTGAACTCTATTTAATTTTATTTTTTAAATAAATTGTAATTTATTTTTAAAAAACTACTTCAAGTATGTACTATACTACTCGTATGTAAGTACACCAAAGGAAAAGTTATAGCAATAAAATTAAAATTTATTTTTATACACGATATAGAATAAATTAAAGCCACCCTTATATAAATATATATGAAGATGTGTTGGAAAGCGATAAAAAAAAAATTAGAATATTTGCTAACAATTAACTGAAACATAGACTTGTGAATTAATTGCAAAAATTAAATGCTTTATTGAGATATACATATGTATGTATGTATTAGGAAATATCTGAAATTAAAATATGTGAAACTAAACTAATTGAATACAAAAAAATGTTAAGACTATGCAAAAAAAATTCTTTCAAAATATTTTCTTTCCTTTCTCTTTTTCTTCCTCTATTCATCTCTGTTCATAGTCTTTAGTTTACAGTCCTTCACCTTCATTTTTCACATGAGCTTTTTAGCTTTTTCTTGACGCCTGCTTTATCTAATATCTGCTTGTTGATCAAAAAGTTTCTTGACAGTATTGGAATCGTTCTTATCAATGTTCAACCCAAAACATTTTTTGCGCCTTTACAGAACGTACAATATTTTAATCAGAACTCCGTACTGTCCTTCAATTTCATTTGGACTTAAAATCATATTTTCAAAGCAAAGTATTTCATTTCCCATATATCAGATATCTGTAGAGTCCAGATATCACATGTCTGGTCTTATTAGTGTTCTCTAAATGTCGAGCTTTGGTTTACTAGATACCTAAAGATTTCAAACGGAGAAACTATATTTTACATACAGATTGTATGCGATTTTGTATTGCTACTGCCGTGTTCTCCTTTGGATCCACTAATCTTCATGAGCTTAAACTTAAGACTAAATTATGCATGTTGCCAAAAAAAAAAAAATATATGATCTTCAATTAAGTGGTACAACATTAACTTTATCTTATTCACTAACATTTATTTTACTAACTTTTTGTATTGAGTGTATAAACAATTTATTGTTAAATGTAAACAAAAACTGAGAATCAATTAAAACTTACCGCAACAACATAAACGTAGTATCTTACTATTGTTTCCTTAGGTGGCCTTTTTTGCGCGCCAAAATTACCAGCGCGCAAGAAATTGCCCAATAACACCAAGAACTATCTACAATAGCGCTCAAGACTAAACGACGTTGATTTTGATACAACTGTTTAGCCATAGGGCGAGGTAGACGACTCTGTTGGTGCTTACTTAACACAGTCACTAGTGGATTCTGCAGAATCCATATTGAGACCATGGGCAAAGACTTAAGTATGTGGGCCAATAGATAATTAATTTTGAAAATTAATTTAATTAAATCATTTCGCTAAATACTTTACACGGACTTTCAAATAGTTCTTATAAAATTCTTTTTTTTTTTTTTTTTTTTTAAAAAAAATCGGAGTTTGAATTTTTATGCAAAAATAAAAAATGTTTTTCTCGTCTTCTAATATCGATATCATAAATTAAAACAGTTACACACAGGTTGTAGCTACAAAAACTAGTTTCCTTTGAATGAACAGTGCAATTTAATTATTTTTTTTTTCTTCTGATTATGATTTTACTTAAAATATTTTTATTATTTTAGTTTAATAAAATACTTTTAAATTAAATTGACGGGACAAAAACAAAAAATATAACACTCTCCACTTGTTTACACGAAACGTGTCCAGTCGTTAACGCGGCTCTTGATAAACTAAGTGATTTCGATTCGTTGTTAACGTTAGACTCTTATTGGCCAACAGACCGACTTACACCGGGCAGCAGCCTACACAACAACAGCAACAGATACCATGCATAACAGCAACAGAAATCTCCAGCTGTTGCTGTTTGCTGTTGCCTGTTAAGTGACGAAGTTCGTTCGGCTTTTTGTTACATGTAAGCGTAAAATAAGTGTGTAAGTTTGTAGGCTTATTTGTTTGTCATATAAAGTCTACTTATGGATGGATTTTCTTTTTTTTATTTTTGTTAGCCTACACATTAGGGAGGACCTTATTTGGAAAAGTTCAAAATTTTGTTTTCGAATAAAAGGCTTTTTGAATGGCGAAATGTTTATACAAAATTTAAGTTGATTGTAATATTATATTCTTGATATTGGAATAAAGATCATTACAAGAGGATTTGGAAGAGGCAACTGTGAAGCTAAGAAACGAAAATAAAATATGTTATACATTGATAAGGTAGAACAGGGTCAGGAAACGTTTAAATTTTTTCCAGTTAAGCAGGTTATTGATCCTACCTTAGTTACATGATGACAGGATTGCCATCAGTCGTTGCTCGAAGACATATGTATTAAAAGTAATTGTAAGGGATGCTCCTTTGAGTCCTAATCTTTCTCAAGAGAAGCATAAACCTGATAGGCTTCGTCACACCACCCATATTGTATGTGTTATTATATTCATGAGTGGCGGAATCTCGAGTATAATGTCGACACAAGCGGACAGATGCTGAGAAATTTTTCATGGCAGTTTCAATGTGTCTTTTTCTAATTCAGTTGGTTTAGTGTTGTTAGCATTGTTGTGTCTTAGCTGTATTTCGTATGTCAATAATCAAATTGTCAAGAAACTTTAAAAAAAAGTGTTAACAAACCACGTTTCGTACCACCAATCCAATTTGAAATGCACAATATCAATACATAGTAGAATATGTTTTTTATTATAAATTTATTCAGAAAGTTTGGAGTAACGATTTCGCTATACTAGATACGCAGATGACAGAAACAATTTGAATACAAAAAAGAAAGATGTTTCGCCCTTGAGTAAAACTTTTGTAGGAAACTACAATAAGAGGAGATTCAAGGTCTTGCGTCTGACTATCTAGTTTATAACTGGTCTTTAATGGATCTTTATAAATTAATAATTTTTTAAATCTTGTGTTGATCTTAAAATATTTTTTATTCTCACATAGCTAGAAGCAAAATTTGTATCTTATTTTTCCACGAAGGAATATGTACCAGCCCTTATAATCATAATCATTATGGATGTATAATGTATTTCAAAAATATAAATTAAGGAGACCATTTTCTATTTAAAAAAGTTGCATAAAATACAAGTACAGTACAAACAAAGAATTATTATGTAATCACAAAAAGAAAAATTTAAAATTAATAATTTCGCATACCATTGAGGGAATTAATTTAACAAACGAACTTATCACCTCCGGTACAGACGACAAGATGTCCTTTAAATGCAAGTGGAAACTTTTGAAAAACACTGCTTCTATTCCATTTTCTTGGCTTTGGCTTTTAATTGTTAATTGTTTTATTGCTTTCTTATACATACACAATAGGGTAGAGGAAAAATACTTTAAATAAGTATGTATGTATATTGTATAAATACAAATACTATAAAAAGGGAGATGTTGTGGATACCAAAGTATAGTATATCCATACACGCATATTTACCTAAGGCGTTCAGAGCTCTCCAATGCTAATGGGCAAAATTTAATTCAGATTTTCGTATGGAAAATACCATTAATTAAAAGATTGAATTTATTTTGTGCTAAAATTTGGCAGGTGACGTTTAATGGCTTAATATAATGTTTAATTAAAATAGAATTTAAATAAAAAGGTTTATTGTAGTTCGCATTTGAAAAGATTTTTAAAATTTAAAAAACCATATTTCTTTAGGTTTGGAAATATTAAATACCTAAGAAATATATTGTGATAATAAATATTATATTGTTACTTTTATACACACATATATTAGATATATATTGCACCCGATATCATTTTTGTTTTGCATTCACATGTTCGTTAGCCATTTTCACTTTAAAGTCTTTTTTAATTTTAATTCTTTAAAATGCTTTGATTTGTTTTAAACAGATTACAGGAACGTGATGGAACGTGATAAATATTTTTAAAAATTATTTTTTTCTATCTCTACCATATATGAACTTAATAGGGTCATAAATATTGTTTTAAAAAAAACTCATTCTAACAGAATACTACGATCGCTTAGAATTAGTCGTAGGTTTGTCTAGCGAAGAAGTCGCCGTAGTCTAGTAGGTAGTGTGTTGGCTTATTAGACGAAAGGCCAGGGTTCGTATCCCCGGTCAGACATCAAAAACGAAATATGAAAAAACTATTTCTTCGGCGACTTCCTCTCAGCAGATTTCTGGCAAAAACTCTGGAAGTAAATAAAAATTGCCATGAAAAGTTTTCCAAAAAAATCTGTCGTTCGGAGTCGACTTTTAAACTGTAGGTCCCGCCACTCATGTAAAAATTAGCACACACAACATAAGTGGTGTGAGAAGCTAGGCCGCAATCCTGACTGAAGGGTTGTAATGGCCAATTATGTATGTATGTTTGTCTAGCGACGCATAAAACAACGTAAACGATGGTGGTAGGCCCGTGCACACACCGCTCGAGTGCTGGAAATCATCAAATCTATAAAATCAAAAATTCAGCAATTCTCCTACGTAAACAGAAAGAGTCTTAAAAGTCAATGAGTCGAATTATTAAAAACGCTTACGTTGTATCGCATAGTTGGTGACTGTAGCTTTGAAGAAATATAGGACGGCATACTACGAACGTCATTTGATGAAGAATTTTGTTTACCGATGAAAAAGTTTTTTTTAAATCTTGTTGACAAGCAAAATTTTAATTGATTCCTTGGGTTTGAAAAGGTTCATCAGCCAGGGACGGGTGTCTCTTGCGATAATGTCACTGCTAAAGTGTATCAGGGCATATTTGCTACAGTTGTTGTAAAACTACTTGTAAAACCACAAAACCAGCCCTGGTTTTTCCAGAAAAATTGTGCATCCGCTTATACAACTAACACGACCCAAACCTATCTCCAAAACAATTTATCAATACTTATCTCCTTTGAACAACTTTCTTCTGGTAATCATCCTGATTTGAACCCGGTGGATAACAAACAAATTGCAAACTGTTTTAGGGAATATAGTTTGCTACAAAAGATATACTAACATCGGTTATCTTAAAATAATCTATTCAAAATTTTCAGAAATTTTATGAAATCTATATTTTGAGTTAAACAGACAACTTGTAGGCAAGCTATTGAACCACTGCATCATACCTCCTAATTTGTACAAATAAATAAATAACTTGCTAAACAAGAAACTCCATTACGATTCTAAAGTCAAACAATCAAGTTTCTACTGTATACAATTTTGGTTTCTCTGTTTCTGCTAAATTAAATCTTTTGTATTTATTCAAAATGCGATTTACATTTTTTAAATAGCAACCTCTTCCTCTTAGTAAAACTCATTTAAATGCCAGCAGGAAAAATAAAAATAAAAATTTTTTAAATATTTTACAAACATACCAGATATCCAGAGAAGCAAGAAAAAAAAGTTGTTTGCACCAACGAAATGAAACGAAACGAAACGTACAAAAATATGCATTAATATCGACACATTTTGGCATTTCTCATGTAATGCAATGCATTCTTAATGCTAAATTATGCAAAATAGCAAAAACAAATATAAACAATAACGCAGATTATTATATTTTGTTTTATTTTATATTTATTACATACGTACGTACTATAGTAGTACGTACATATAATACTTATTCTTACCCAAAAGTGTCGATAACTTTTTTTAGTAATTTATGGATTGTTGAACAGTCTTTGATTGTTTGTCTGCTTGCCTGCCTGCCTGGAGATTTGCTTTTGCCAGCATTTTATATGGCATGGGCTGGAGCCATTGAAACAACAAAAACAAACAAAAAAATGTGTATGAATAGAATTGATTAAACAAAAACAGAAGCTGAAACAAATAAGTAACATAAAGCACGTGCATGGACTTTTTTATTAAAATCGGAAATAAATCTTACATTAATAATAAATAAATAAATAAATATGTAAATAATAAAAAAATAGCAAAAATTAGTAAAATACACGTAAAGAGGGAAAAAAATCTTAAACGTCAAATATTATTTCTTTAGCACAGCTGTACAGTGGCACAAATTGACAAAAGATATCTTTTTTAATTTTGGAATTTAATTACAGTGAAATTAAATTGCGACTATAATGATAAATTTCTTAAAGTAAAGTTACAGTACTAAACAAATGTCTACATACGGTCTAAGGTTTTTCTATTGGGCAAGCCCAATAAATCGATAAATTTTGAGAATCAAAGTTTACTTACATATGAGATTCCTTAATTCGAGTGGATAGCATTTTATTTGTTGACGCATAATTTTTAAGTCTTTCTTCGGAAAGGTTAAAAATGCAAGCTAAGCGCATGAATTAAAATCACAATTAAATAAAATGAAAACAGATCTCCGAGAAAGTTCCAGCCGTTGTGTGGTCTTCAATAATAGTAGATAAGATGACAGCTTCTACATCCACTAAGGCCTCTCTAAAAATTTCGCATTTTCATTACCAACAGTGTCTCTGAGCCCTGGGAATCAGCTTGTGCTTTTGATGTGCAGCCATTGTGCTGACCAACTTCTTCCTCTTCTCTGGTTTTGGTAGAACTTGGTCAGACAAGAGACTGCGCTTTACCTGTGGCATCACAACGGGCCTGCTATTCGTGCGATAAGGTATCAGAAGCTACCACCTAACCTAACCTGGGAACCAGACTAGAAAAGCATACATTCTTCTTACATTATAAAACTAAGGTTGAATTGTTATTCTGCTGATAGCAACTTCAATTTAGTTGTTGAATAGCAGTAGAAATGATCCTGGGTAATGTGACGCCAAATATTAGTGTCCAGTGCAGCTTGACTGTGTGTTGCGTGCTATATACTACGAAGATTTTCTTTGTAAAGTTTTTTTCATCTTTTGAATTTTTTAATTGCCTATAACATAGCCTACTGTAAAATGCGTTTGCGATCAAAACAGCATATAATTTTTTCCATTTAAAAAATAATTAATAAAAATATTCAATTATAGAAAGACAATAAAATCATTTAAAATAAACCTCCTTAGGTGGCGTATGAACAATATGCGTTAATAATAAATATTTGCATGACTTCAAAAGAATTAAAATGAAAATGAAAATAACTTATACAACGTCATTGTGAAAAAAAAAATACAATCATAATCATAATTATAAACTCATTGTCATCTTAACATACTACAGAATAAAGTGGCATTGTTTATATAAAGAAAAAGAAAAAAAGAAGCATGACAAATCAATTGACCTAAATTTCATAATTTATTATTAATAATATGTAAACATTCAATTACAATTAAGATCGCATTCTATTTCTAATAAAATAACAATTTTTTGTTTTCTATTCTCCCTGTTCTTCTTCGATTTGTCTACTTTCTTTTTTGTCTTAATTTTTGCGCCTCTATTTTTGGGCTCTATTCTAGGTAAATTTAATTATGTCCTGTTTTACGCAAGATAATAAAGATATAAAGATGTTTAGAATCAAATTTATTGTTTTCTGATAAAAATTTAAATGTTGTCTAATATAATGTCATTTAAAGTGCCATGTAAAAATAAATTTATTACGCATTATTTGGT